>CAKOGP040000025.1:0-94281 GCA_933822405.4 Cylindrotheca closterium | reverse complement strand
TGACTACTAGTGATAGTGCTTCTCACGAAAGTTCGATGTAAACAACTCGAGACTGTGTTTGCTACTATATTTATTGCCTACAGTACTGTACCTACCGGTACCACGGTGCGAATATAAAATCACATGTAACGTGTGTACAGGTACACGTGTACGTGTACGTGTACGTGTGCGTGTACCTGGTACTGGTATTGTAAACGGAAGATCATTCATCCCTCTGACGATGGTCAGACGACCATCAATGCCAATCAGCGACCACGTATTGTGTCAAAAGGTTCTTTCTTTCCCTACTGCCTCCCACCACATCCCTGTTGGGCCTTGCCTAGACGCATAATGCATGTATCCAAGGCCTAGTAGGCAAGCAAGTCTCTGATATCCCGCGAGACTGGTCTTTAGAATCGCAGACTTCGCGCGCAATCCAAAACACCAGCTTCACACCACAACTCACCACAGTCACACGCGGTACCAGTACCGGTAGTCGTATAGTAAACAATAACTTCACTTTCGAACGATATTTTATTGTAGGAGGTCGACTGCTATTGTCAAGCTGATTCAGTGCTACTCGCTGCAGAAATTCCGCATGCTATCATCTTGATTTGTAGAGGCTGGCCTCGTAAAACTTGAGGAGTTTCAAGCCACAAGAAATTCCTAATCTACAAATAGAGCTAGAACTTAAAACTCTTGCCAAGCCCACCATCCTCGTCATCGTCACCATTGCGCTTCCTCTTCGCACTGTCCTTGGGAGGCATTGCTTTTGACAGGACGCTGGTCGCCCCTTCCAAAGCTGCCGAAACGTGGTTCGTCCCCGGAACGACATAATGCACGTCCGATTGGAAAACGCCTGCCTGCTGAATGGCTGGGGCTTTTTGCTCCAATACTCGGTACAGCTGTGCTGGGGTTTCGTCACCAGAAGTCAGCTTTCGGAGGTCGGACGCCATCGTTGCAACCGAAGGTGGGGGAGGTGGCATCACTGTCTCGATTCCTTCTCCTTCGGCAGCGTCTTCATTCTCGTTTTCTCCATCTGATTCTTCCATATCAGTGGCGCCCTCGTTATCTGATTCACTCTCTGCAGAAGACTCATCGAGATCCGAATTCTCATCCTCCAGGTCCCCAGTCGGAAGGGATCCCCAAGTGGGCATTCCGATTGTCTTTCCATCGCTTGTGACGATTCCTGTTCTGTTGCTGTCTTCTTTTGTTCCACTTCCTGGTGCATCAAATGGATTACCTCCGTACAGAGGGCGCCCATAGGCATCAACAGGGGGTTTTCCTTTTCAAGTGAAAAGTGAGTAACATGACCAAATGAGACAAAACTTCCTCCAATGCCACGTAACAATGCAAACTTACCCCATCCACCAGTGTGGTAGCCATATTGGCATTGCTCGTCGGGAAGGGGAGCATTGAGCCCTGGAATACTAAGATTTGGATAGCTTGGTGGTGGGCCGTAGCGCTGCATATTGACGAGCCATGGTGGAGGAGAGGTAACAGATTCCATACTTAGCGCTTCTCGAAGCTTCTTGCTCAAGGGGCCACCTGGCTTTACATTAGTAGAAGTTTCCAACTCTTTGCCTTCGTAGTAGAGATCACCAAATTTCGTTAGATTGATTGGTTTTGTTTGGAACTTGAAGAAAGCTTCGTAAAGCGTCTTGTAGTCCACATCCATGGCTCCCATTTTCGGATTCACTCGTGAACGATTCTTCTGCTTCACAGATTGGTTGGCCTCGTCTCCAGCAACCGTATCTCTAATCTCTGTAATTCCAGTCTTAACAATGAAATCGGGCAACTGAAAGGGGGGTTTCTCGAACCCACGTTTTCCTTGCAAGTATTTCCTTTTCCGACCCCAGTGTCGAGGAACACTCACTGTACCTTGAATACTCTTTAATTGAAGCAGAAAATCGGGGTCGGCGGAGGTGACGTCGTGTGCCTCGACGAGATCTGGGCGCTTCACTCGCCTTTTCAATTCGGCCACTGAAGGACGAATAAGTTCCCGAAGCTTCCTTTTGCTAGTGGGCTTTCTACCATCGTCAGAGTCGCTACTGTCCCCAGAATTCCGAGAATTTTCTTGGGAACCATTCGTTTCATCTACGTCAGACACAATGGCAGTCGAAGCAACTGCAGCTCGTTGGTGAAATCTCCTGAGGACTGATTCCATATTATCAGACTCGCTTGAATCTCCCTCGCTCTCCATTCCAGGGGGGAGGCCATCTGGGACATTCGAAGAACGGTTCGTTTTCTCACTTTGCAGTGGAACGATTGGCTCAGCGACATATTCAATCTCTACTTGCACTTCTTCCTCTTCCGCTATGCTGCTAGATACATCCGATGCTGCTTGCTGCTTTCGACGCTCTTCCTTTTCTCGTTTCTTGCGCCCGCGCTTTCGGCGATTCTTCTCCGCAGCCGATAAACCCATCACGGCCTTTTCGTTCCGTTGTTGTTGTTGTTATTGAATTAGTGCATCAGTGAACCTACTGTAGAGGTTGTGGATGTCAAGCATTTTTGCTTTGAAGCACAGGAGGACGAACAGACTTCGTACAGTTTTGTCGACCCTGTTAACGGAATGTTGCGCGAAAGCTCAATCTTTCTGTTAAAGTCGTCTTCTATTAGTGGGGGTTGGGGGCCTTGCCCCCAAGTAAAGGGGGTCTGGCGGCCGTCTGGCTCCCAGGGCAATCGGGCGGTAGTCCCACAGGCCCATCACGCAGAAAACGTGAAAGCGCGCGTGCGGTGCACATTCCTCTCCGAGCTGGCGCAGCTTCTTACAATTCAAACGGGTCGTAGTAGATTCAATGATTGTGCCACCCGCAATGATCGGTCTACCCGCGAACACACAAACATTTAAGCGCGGATTGGCAATCCGCGCTTACATTTAGGCGCGGATTGCCGATGCGCTACTACATTAAGCGCGGATTGCCAATGCGCTACTACATTAAGCGCGGATCGCCAATGTGCTACTACATTAAGCGCGGATTGCCAATCCGCGCTTAAATTTTAGCGCGGATTGTAAATTCGCTTTCAGCGCGAACTGAAAAACAAATTGCTGTTACGACAACCAAATGCAATTGAACACAGCAAACACCGAAAGCTTGCTATCCATCATGGTGTTAGAGACGCCCTGATAAAACAGCATGGCAAAACACTCATCCAGGAACTATTGAGCCTTGGGGATCTGTCGCGTGAAAGAGACAGACGCCGTAGATGATGAAATGAACAAGTTGACTCCAAAAGTCATCTTGAAAATGATTTGCGAAATGAACAACGTGTAAAAAGAGGAATTGGAAAAGTGGGATCCCAAGAAGTTTGCTGCTAGGCTCAAAACTTTTCAAAAGGTGAACGGTTTCTAAAAGCCTAAGACGGGATGGAAAAAGAGCAGAGCAAAAGAAATTACATGGGATCTCTTTCACACCGGAGACATTCCACTCGATGGGAAAAAGTTGTCTACAAAAGTCATCGTGAAGAAGGTGTGCAACATGAGCCACGAGTTCACATAGGAACTTGGAAAGTTTGATTTCGAGAAATTTGCTGATAGACTCAGTCAGAGCGCGGAGGAAGCAAGAGAACGAGAAGATCAGCGGAGTCAAACAGTTCGTCGCCAATCATCCAGTATCATCCTTTCAAAGCTACTACGGATATATCCATTAGCTTCTGCGTCAAGTTATATAGAGGCTGGAGAAGATAAGGCTCCGGTAGGAAAACGAGATCTATGGCGTTCGCGAAAACAGTATTGCGAGGAGTTTCCTTTGAATGTCGTCAGGGACTACGACCACCACCAGGAGATTAGAATAGCAAAATACTTTCAAAGCCAAGGGGAAGGAACATAGGGGAAGAATCATAGATTAAGAATGTAGTAAAACACTAGTACTGCCTACTTTTACTGCTAAGCTCCTTGACAAGAACATTGAGGTTTACGGCCGCAAAGGTGCCTATATCTGCTGACGAGATTGAAAGTCCTTGGTTGCAAGGTTCCACAAGATCTTTGTGCTTCTCTAAGTAAACTTTGAACTGACAAGTTGCGAAAGGATTTTTTTATGAAAAGCGCGAACAGAAAACAATCAACATTTATTTAGGCGCGGATTGACAATGCCTTTTTCCATTTATATGCGAATTGGCAATCCGCGCTCGAATTTAAGCGCGGATTGCCAATGCGCTACTAAACCAAGCGCGGATTGCCAATGCGCTACTAGATTTAGCGCGGATTGCCAATTCGCTACTAAAGTAAGCGCGGATTGACAATCCGCGCTTAAATTTAAGAGCGGATTCGAGTAGAATGATTTCTCATAATTTTTGTACCCGCTACCCGCGCGGGTGAATCAGTTCAACGGATGTTTTCCATTTCTGACCGTGACTTGCTGGCGATAGACGAATGGAATGACTGGCGCGGATTGACATTTCTACGTCATGGGCCAGGTGTAATTTTAACCAATGAGAGTTAGTCAAATCACTAAAAATCAACTCCGGTACTGGTACCGGTACGTGTACATCATACCATACATGATCTGAGATAGTCACAAAAGTCAGCAAGACGGGGTAATTTTCGGATATAGGTGACATGCAGGCAGACGGGATCATAGATGACAGCGGAACTCCTGTCTTTTCCTGCTTGGACTGCTTCTCCAGCCGTTAAATTCTAGCGATAATATTTTCTAAAATAGACCTCGCGTAAAAACACCCGCCTGTACATCTGGCTATGAACAACGGATGAATGATCGCCAGTCGAGTCCACGAGTGAAACCATTGTTGCCACATTAGGTTCCGATTCTGGAATAGAATTTCTATTTCATCATTGTTCTGGAGCGGCCTGAAATGGCAGACTTGCTGGGAATGTCCTCAGATATGTCATAGATTCCCTGGCAAGGATGACGGAAACTGACGTGCCGGTGACAGATTCTGCGCAATGCAGAGCTTGGGCTTCGCTGAAAACGAGCCTGCCTAAAGATTCATTTCATTCGTGGTCGTTCCGTTGAAATGGATGAACTTCGTCGGACACTTCGTCGGACCGACGAAACTTCGTCGGACCCAACGAAACTTCGTCGAACTCGACGAAACTTCGTCGGTCCTGACGAAACTTCGTCGGACCTGACGAAACATGGTCGCAATAGGAATAGGGCAGATTATTTTTCAAACCTCTTGATCGGATGAATCCTAAATCTATCACTCATCTAAGTTAGTATAATTCGTTGTTGACGTTTGAATTTCTGAAAGTATGCAACATGTCTGTAAACATCTCTGGCAACTTTGGCATATTGCTGTGGAGAGATAGAACCTGCCATTTTTATTTAGTTACCGTTTCTTGTTTTCTAGTGTACCGTTTTTTGCCGTTTTTGCATGTCATCCTAGCTTGCCACTACCAGCCGGATAATTCAAATTTGAATTTTTCGTCATGCAAGATTCTTGCGAGCTCTGAAATCAGTTTCGTCCAGTTCATCCATTTCGTCCATTTCGACGAAGAATAGTCGGACTCCGACGAGAATAGTCGGACTCGACGAAGGTTCGACTATTTTCGTCCATTTGGACGAAGGTTCAACGGTTCGGAAGCAGATCAAAAGGGCACGCACGCCGAGTAGTTTTGAAAAGAAAGACGCGCCAGTCAGCCTAACTTGGGTAAACAATTGAAGACTATACTACTCCCCTCATTTTGTCCGAATGACACCCCCAAAAAGCTGACTCGGCGCGTCTAGGTCCAGTTACAGGCCGCTCCTGGAATAGACTTCTATTTCATCATCCATTCTGAAACCAGCTTACGAGTCTGAAACGCAGCTTCCGATTCTGAAACGCTCCCCCAAGTCTACCCCAAACACAACCTATCTCTTCTTTGTCAACGATGAGAATTGAACTTTCCGAAGAAGCCTTCTTCCACCTTGGGCTCCTACACTGCCTGCCTTCACTCTCCATCACGAATCAGTAGCACCTGCAAGGAAACTAATGAAAAAAGATTCACTGATGCTTACTTAGCAACCCAACTTTCGTTACTGGAGTGCCTTGCTTCCTTCTATTTAAAAAATTAAAAGCTTGCGAAAAATATTAGGCAACGTCCATTTTGAATTTACTTTTATATTATGGGTCTGAACTTAGAATTTGTCCCCCAGTTTTTTCGATCCCCTGATCAAGCATTTTGGCTCCAACTTCCGAATGCTGAAATAAAATTTGATGAAATAGAAATTCTATTTCATCATGGTTCTGAAATAGAAATTTACATTCGTGGATTCTAGATTCCCACATGATTTAGATTCACTCGGCGACGAGCATGCCTGGCCCTTGCAGCCGTTTTGAATCGTGTGCAAAATTTGGTCGAGCTTTTTTCATTCCCTGCCGGTGACGATGACAGTTATTTTTTTTGTTCGTTTGAGGATGGGCCCGCAACCCGCTTGAGACGGTGACTCCCGTCTGCCCCCCTGCCCCTATTTACGACAATTACCCCGTCTTGCAGGGTTCAGAATCCCTAAAAAAAAGCGCACCGTGCATGCACCAAAATTTGGGTTCTTCCAACAAGAGTAGGTTAGGTTTGATTTTTGACATGGACTACCAGAAACGTGGAATTCTACGGCGTGTTTCGACATTCTGGTACGAGCTGGGGAAAATGCTCGAATATACAATATGAATATAATAAGGTACCTACTGTATTGATATTGAATATGAAATACCAATACCTGCAGTACTAGTTAAGGTACCAGGACCAAGATGCCAGGCACCCATGGTGCGTCTGTACAGTAGGCGTTTTTCGAATGCAGGGATTACTGTACCTAGGGACTCGTAGGTACCACTGCATGAATATCGACAACCTCCACCTGCTGATCAAACTGGCAACCACTTTTGGAAGGAAGGCAAAATGATAACTACCATACAAAGACAAGGTTCATGCGTTGTAGTACAGGCAGCGACAGGAACAAAAAGGAAGAGTGTCAGCTTGTTACGAACGCAGTCGGAAAGCCTGGTGACAGACCAGAACGAAATTTGTGATAATGTACCTACATACGTACTTGTGCTAACAGTGGGAGTACACCATGTACATACCCCAGTACTACTTAATATGAATACCCTGCATACGAAATGTAGCTTGCAGAGAGGTAATTCTGGAGCTAATAAATCTAAAAGATGCCCTTCTTCTTCACGGTTTCAAATTCCTTGGGGAATGAATCGATGACTACGCGACGCTGAAGTTTGTTGGCAGCAGTCAAGCATCCATTCTCGGGAGTCCAGGGATCTGTTAGTATTGTGGCAGCCTTGAGCTTCTCAATATGACTCAAGTCGCTTTTTGCATGTTCTCCAATGAAAGACGCCATAATTGCATTGTACAAGTCCTTTGAATTCTTGACAGTTTCAAAGTCGCCAGAAACACCATTTTCCTTTGCCCACTTCATGGTGACAGGCTCCGAAAGTTGGAACAGGGCAACTGGGCGGTCCATGTCCCCATCGGCATAGCAACAAATGCCTCCTGCGATGGCGTCAACAAATGACGAGTTTCCGTATACCATCTCCATTTTCTCGAGAGCAACATATTCTCCAGATTTGAGCTTCACTAAGTTCTTCTTCCGATCAACAATTCGAATGCTCCCGTCGCTGAGAAATTGTCCAATATCACCTGTTGCGAACCACCCGTCATCAGAGAAAACTTCTTTTGTTTTGTCTGCCATCATATAGTAACCAGAAGTCACATTCGATCCCTTGACAAGAATCTCCCCACGTCCCCACACAGGGTTTCCCTCCACATCTTTCCGATCAGTAGACATGTATGGTAGCCCGCCCCTGTCACAGACATCGGGGGTAGACTCAAGCTTGACTTCAACAGTTGCAATGGGCACACCTGCAACTCCTGGGCGCCCATCGTCCGTATCGGCAATGGACAGTCCAGCACAGGTTTCAGTCAAACCCTGCGAGATGGAGATTTATGAGATACGAATTTATAGAAAATAGGACATGGTAAAACAACAAAATAACAACACGTACATATCCCTGGATCAACGGAACATTGAAGGCAACGCGAATAAATTCTTGAACTTCTCCGTTAAGCGGACCTCCCCCGGAAAGTGCCCATTCGAGGTGTCCACCAACAGCCTTCTTGAACTTCTTGAAAACAAGAGCATTGAACAATGGTGTGTCTAGTCCTAACTTGATGGCAAAAGTACGCCATTGGATAGCGGTGTGGACCAAGACTTGAGCAACAGGGCTGGATTGCCCAACTTTGGCAAGAAGCCCCTTCTTGATGGTATCCCAAATTTTAGGAACAGCAACCATATGTGTTGGGCCATATTGTTCAAGGGCTCCAATAGGGTAGGATCCAGTTTGGGTAAGACTCTTAGGGTCAGCATAGTTAATCGAAGTTCCATTTCCAAGGCAAACAAATTCAACCATGAGTTCCATGATGTGTGCTAGAGGAAGGTATCCAAGGTAGCGATGGGAAGGCGTGAGACCAAGCGCAAATTCCGAGGCGGCCGCACCTCCAGTAACGCTGGCATGAGTGATGACAACGCCCTTTGGTTTGCCTGTACTTCCCGAGGTATACTGAGAAAATTCGTATTAGATTCACCATTCAAACAAACCAAATGAGATTGATCTTCAACCAAAAACGAGACGCACCATTACTACCGCAGTCGTTTCAGGAACGGGAGGAGACACGGGGTACTGAACTACATCTCCTGTCCTGATAAAATCTTCAAAACTAAAAATCTTCAGACCCCGAGGTGCCTCTAGAATCTCCGTCTCGTCGTCCTTTGGAATCAAGTCGTTGGTGTAAACAATTGCCTTCAATGAGGGCATCCGAGCCGCATTTTCGGCCAAAAAATTGACATTTGTCTTGTTACAGACTATGACAGGAACAATGTTATCAACCACTGCTTCAATGACGCTATCAATGCCCAATGTGGCGTAGACAGTGACAACTCCAACGCTCTGAGAAAAAGCACCAACACAAGACATCATCCACTCTGGACAAGTATTTTCGAAGATAGCCATACGGCACGGTTTCTTGACCTTGTCAAGGTTGGTGCTTGGTTCAGATGGCACGCATCCATTTGCTCTCAAAGCTGCTCCAAAGCTATGAGCCTTCTTTTCAACATCGGCAAATGTCCACTCAAGGACCTTGCTGGAAAACTCCTTGACTTTTGGACTTTTCCAGCCGAGGAATTCGCGCTGTCTCATGCAGATTTTGTCGGAGTGATCCAAGAACGCCTTGTTGGCAACGTCGTACATGGTACGAGCTCCATTGGAGGGAACAGAAACACGAGCTTCCTTAAAATCTGCGTGCACTCGATGGGAAGGGTCATCCTTCAAGGGGACAGATCTAACCGGATCGCTAGCAAGAAGCTTCCTGATCACACCTACCCATTTGAGGGTTACAATTGACAGCTACACGACGCGCATTCTATGAGTGACTAGACATTACATTCCAAGTGAAGCCGTTCATTCACTGAGACGTACCAAGATATCAATAAATACAAGAAGAATTTGAAGCGGTACAAAAGCAATTCCGCTCATCTTTCAAATCTTTGTCTTAGAAGGATTCAATATCCTATGTTGTAATATAGACAGTTTTCTTCCTGCACAAGTCCGAACAAATGTTCACTCACCACGATTCTTCCAAATCGCGATATCTTTTCATCAGAAGCCTGGATCAAGCAAGGATGATGATTCGAACGGTTTCTATATATGACGAACGGTCAATTCGCATTTTTAGTCGAGGCAGTCGAGACACTTTGAGACATGTACAACCAATTACCAGCAGGTACTGGTACCTACCGGTACTGTACTACCGGTACCAGGTACCATACCAGTACCGTGGGTGGTGGTGTACCACATTTTTTGTTGGACCAAGAGTATAGGTTGGACAACTCGTTGCACAAATTTTTGTTTTGTATTCCGACTGCGAGATAACAACTCACATGCGACAAAAGTAATAACGGAGAGAAGCTATTGACACAACAGTAGGAAAACAATGAATAGGAATATACCAGATGGAAATTGCCACCAGATTGATTGGTCACGAGGAGGACGGGGAACAGAATGCAATCGAATGTATTGGCCGGGCATCGACCATGAGGCGGAACGACTCTGGCGTTCACAATGTTTTCAAAAGAGTCGATGCAAAAATGCTGGCAGAGCAGTCAACGTGCCACTGCTAGAAGAAAACCGATATCCGCATCAAAAAATGCAAGTGGGGAAATCCGCCCCATCGTGGTCCAGTGCCAACGAGTTTTCAGTCCAACGCCCTAGTGTGGTGCACCAAACCATCCAATGGCACTGAACGATGCATATTCGAACCAAATCAACCGTCAAGGACATCAATATCCAGATCAAGCCAACCATCAAGGGCAACAGTATCTGAATCAGCTTTCTGCTCCTTCAATGGTACCGACGAACAAGAATGCATCTTCCGACCAATCCAACTTGAAACTGTCGAGGACACCAGAATCCGTATCAGCTTTCTGCTCCTTCAATGGCACCGAACACTGCGCCTTCCCAAACGATGTCCTCGATGAGTTGTCGCTTGTTCCGTGTTTTGGTGGGGGTGAGTTGTCCGGAGGCTTGCATCCAAAACAATACTTCCTAGTACCAATACAACACCCGTGAAGTTGCGTGTACCCGACAAGCAATTTGACCAAACTATAACGAATGAAAGTGAGACTGAAAGTGATGGCGAAAACGAAAGTGCAACTGAATTCTATACTGCGAACTCTCTGTTTCTACCAAGATAAGAGAACAAAGGTGATGAGGGATGCCCAAATATTTAACTGTTGATGTAGTAGCTCACGAGCATCCCTAACTTTCGGTCCTGCTTAAAGCGATCCAACATCAGTTCCTACTAGCTAACCACCATCGGGACCTAGTGCTTCCAGACCTACTAGTGTACCAGCCACCGGCCCTAATTCATTTCCTACTAGCTGCTCATCCCGCTCCTAGTATTTGCGTAGCAATATGTTCGGGACCGTTCCTACTAGCGTACCAAAATGTTACTTCTAGCTAACCATGATCATACGAGTGGCCCCACGTCATTTCCCACTAGTGGACCAACATAATCGGGACCTATCTCCAGAACTAATTCCGGACTTTTTATTACTTCTCACCTACTTCTGGAACTACTTGTGGTCCAGCGCTCGGTCCTAGTATTTTTGAGGAGCCTACCAATGGCACTACATCAGCTAGCTCCTTCTGGCGCACGGACATCGGGACGTAAATCCAGACTTCCTTCTGGACCAACCACTACTACTGACTACCTGGCACCTCTCGTGAAGACCAACTTCCGAACCAACTTCTGGCACAACCGCGAAATGAAGTACCTAGGCTACTAGAGTACCAACATGAAGAGCTACTCTCGGACCTACTTATGAACCAGGCACCTGCTCTATTTCAGTTCCTACTACATATGCATCATCGGGATGAACTTCCAGATCTACTTCTTGCCCAACGCCCGGTCCTATGCATGAACCTACAAATGGCGCAATATCAAATCCTACTAGATTGCCAAGATCGGGGCCTACTTGCGGAACTTCAGGTCCAAGCTCCCTTCCCACATCTGAGCCTACTAGCTACGAATCATCAGCTCCTCCTTGAGGACCAGCATTGAACTTACTTTCGGACCTACCTCTGAACCTAGGTAGTACTAGTGGCCCAACATATGTTCCTACTAGCTAACCATGATTGGCACCTACTTCCGGACTGAACCAACCAGCAGCCAATGAATTATTAGCTCCTACTTTCGGACTTACATAGTATGAAAGTACCAGTGACCCAACATTAAAGCATACTAGATCACCATGACTAGGACCTAGTGCTTTCGGGCCTACTTCTGGTCCAATCTCCGTTCCTACATCAGCTCCTGGCTACAGCAGACCAACGCAGAACTTACTTTATTCGGACCTACATGTTAACCTAACAGTGACCCAATATCACATACTACTAGCTACATCAAACACGACTAGCTAAACATGAAAAAGGGGGGAAGAATTACCGATAGTTTTTATTACCGCAATATCTGTAGTACACTAAAGTGGTACTTTTTTCTTCTCCTCTCCACCAGGTATCTACTGTATACCACGACGGCCATCAACGGAACATTCAAAACCACTTTGAACTATCCAATGGAGGTACCGGTATCGTGTGTCAACGTGGACACCGAAACTAGCAGTGTGGATCACAACCAACATGAGATGGTATTCTTTTGGAAATTGCTAGATTTGACGATGACGGCATGGAATCCTTCCGATTCTTCCCTATCAGAGTTGCTCATCTTCGACTGACTCACTCCGTCGACTAGTGGAGTTTTTGAATATCCATTGATGATGGATGATACGAAGCCAAAGCTGGTGATAATATCACGATGCCCTGCTCGGTGTTGAACAAAAAGCAGTTGAAGTCAAATAACAACTCTAAAGTAATTCAATTTATCCAATGAGAAGGTTCTTCTCATCCATGAACTTGTAAGGAGGAACTTCGAGATTCAATGGGGCAGGTCCCTTGCGGATACGTCCACTGATGTCGTAGTGCGACCCGTGGCACGGGCAAAACCATCCATTGTATTCTCCAGCATTTGATACTGGTACGCATCCCAAGTGAGGGCAGATAGCCAATACAATAATCCATTCAGGGTTAGTAACACGGTCTTCATCGGCCTCTTGATCACGAAGATGGCTCATGGGGACTGCCCGGACTTCATCGATTTCTTCTGGCTTTCGGCGCCTAATGAAAATAGGCTTTCCACGCCACTTGACAGTAATAGTCTCACCGAACTCGACCTCGCTGAGATCGAAATCAGCAGTCGCCAAAGCAGCAGCGGAAGCAGAAATACTTAAAGAGGCGACGCACTTCACGACAAGCAATCGGGCGGCAGATGCATAGGCAAATCTGACAGTTGTAAGCATCATGTAAGCAAATGCACGTCTTTCTGGTTCTTTCACTTTGTCAATACGATCATCGTAGAATCCAGTGTCGACACTTCCAAGCTCGTGAAGTTCTGGAACACCACTAGCAACGGGGACGTTTCCGGAGCCACTGGCAAAGGCACGGTAAGAGTCTGTATGAATAGAATCATTCAAAAAGAGACGCAAAGACAACAGTGAGAATATTCTAATTCAGTCCGTCTGTCATGGTCTTCACATGTAAAATGCACGAAGCCAAGGCTGTCTTTCTTGCAGCTTCGCAACTTACTCAAGCTTGGGGTTGACTTGACATTTCTTGTCAATCCAAAGGCTCGCGGAGCGTAACGGGAGGATAGCCGAAGAGCATTCATCGTCTCAGATATCAAGTGGGCAACAACGAAACCACCGATGTACTTTTCACGACAACGGCACTGAGAAGCTAATAGGGGCCACGTACAACGGTAGTACTTTAACCTCGTAGCTGCGCTACATAACGTTCGTTCGTCACATTCTTCTCTGAATAAGTGCCTCCTGGTACCTGGTACTACAAAAGTCCTGTGGAATGGAATAATCAACAGTTTTTGAAGTTGGAGGAGTGACAATATTTGGTTCAAAGATCGTTCCTAATAGCGTCCTTCAAAGCAGTCCTTATGTTGCAATCCGTTTTTCGATCTCAAGTTCAACGCTGGCATTTTTACAACTTATTATGGTCTGCACTATCATCTCATATCTTCTAATTTCTTGGAATATTTCCCCATTTCTTTCTCGGATCCTACCGCTAGTAGTTCACTGCTCGAATTATTCACAGTTATTCTAGTCTGCACAAGCATATCCTCCAATTATTGGAATGTTCCTTTGGATCCAAGTTTACCACTGACCTTCTTCACGATTGTCTTGCTCTGAACCATCATATCGACAAGCTATTGCAAAGAAATGAAGGTGGTGAGACGATGGGGTGTAAAGATTCAGATGAGAAGGTCATCTAAAACTTACTGCCCATAGTTGCAACTCTTCTGCGGACTTTACTCGTTCGTCATTTGATTCTTCATTTTCTGAAGTGTCTGCATCAACTGCTTCTTCTGGATTAGAGGCTTCTGCATCCTTTGCTGCGAACATTTTCTTGGCTTCAATTTGCACTTCGTTTCCAACATTTGTGAGTGCCTCGTCGAACAGATCTATAAATTGCTTCGGTTGATCATTCGGCCTGGCCAAAGCCTCTTCAAAAATATTAGCTAACCTGGCCCTTCGATCTTCGTCCGTTGG
Organism: Cylindrotheca closterium; assembly: GCA_933822405.4. Taxonomy (NCBI): domain Eukaryota; phylum Bacillariophyta; class Bacillariophyceae; order Bacillariales; family Bacillariaceae; genus Cylindrotheca; species Cylindrotheca closterium. Next base: position 80,182 of record CAKOGP040000025.1, on the reverse strand, counting down.
TACTTGGGACAACGAGAGGACTAAATTTCTCATTTCGTTGTAGTCCTCAACATTCGCATCGTCTGTTTTGGCTGCCATTGAAAGGAAAACATTATTTCGATTCTTGACAAGGGTGACATGAAAGAATGAGTTTACTGAGACGAATGATATCAGCAATAGCACAAATTGAGACAATGCAGTAGATTTCATTGTCACTTTGTGTTTTGGCAAGGTTTTGGTCAGCTGCTTTGTTTTTCGTCTTCACGAAGTGCGGGGGTCAGTTTGTTCATCTCCCTTTCAACAGAAAAGGTCTTTCCCCCGATGTTTTGGTTGTTATTGGACATTTTGGGAATTTCCGTTGGACGTTCACTTGAAAGAACCCGGACACAACAGGTAGCTTCCGTGTAGAGATTGCACCTGGTAGATGATCTCCCAGTTCAGATCTCTTATCGTCCGGTCACTCCCACCATTGTGTCTTTGTCAACAACGACGTCAACTTCAACCGAAGAGGAGGCTATAGACATTGTTCTATCCAGCTGCAATAGCTAGACCTTGAAGAAAGTTCTTCAACCATGGACGTGCTTCGAAACGTCTTCCACGAGGAAGATTGGCCCGAAGAAGCCGAGGAAATGTATGAACGTATTGAGGTCTTGGGCAGAGGATCATTTGGGCTCGTCTGGATGGGAAGAAGAATGACAAAACCGGTTGATGAGCTCGATGATGAGTACACTGCTCTCAAAAATATTGAGATCAAGGAAGAAAAAGGGAAAGTATACGCAGAGAGAGAGATCTCCATCTTGTCCGAATTGAGGCACCCAAATGTTATACGCCTTATTCGTGCATTCCCAATATACAAAGAAACTTCTCGCCTTGTGTCCTTGCAATTGGCACGAGGTCCAAATCTTCAGCGTGTGGTCAGCAAAAGGGGTGCGCTTGGACTACCTCTTGCTCGTCTCATTTCACGGCAGTTGATTTCGGCTGTCAGTTATTTGCACGGGAGGGCTGTGCTGCACAGGGACATCAAGCCGACGAACTTGATTTTGGAAAACACGCAGATTCCAGCGCAAGAGTATTATGACTATACGCAAGATGTTGCCATATGGAGTGACGGGGATGACGCCAAGGAGGCAGTTGCTACGGAAAAGTGGAAGATGATGCTCGTTGATTTCGGCTTTGCTCGAGCGCTGGAGGATAAGGAGTACATGCAACAATCGAGACCCATGAGAAATTCTATTATCTTGGAAAAGAAGGCCATAAACATTGCGAGCAACATGTCTGTCGACTCCGACGATGAAACAGATGAGCTCGCGCTGATCGAACAAACTGCTGCGGCACTTCGTAGAACCTCCATTGTGGAAACCGATTTCGCTGCAATTGACGATGATGATAGAGATAATTATCGAAAATCCTATGTTTCGCACTACGCTGGATTAGATGAACGAGATGGGATGGTGGGGCAAGAGGAGGCTGGTGCACCAGGTGGCAAGGCTCCTCCACGTAAGTCAATGCGCTTACGAGCACAGCGAAAGGCACGAATGTCAACAACCCGCGCAAAGATGAAATCTATGAGTGCTCTCGGTACCAAAGCTTACGCAGCACCAGAGATTAAGCATAAGCTTCGGAACAAGACAGATGAGGATAAGGACAAGCCAAATGCGGCACTTACAGAGTGTGTTGCAGATTATGGAATGATTGTTGATGCATATTCTGTCGGGTGGACCCTTCGTGTGATCTTAACGGGAGTTCCTCCCAATTCTACAATCTCGCAGTACATGCGAAAACATGAAGGGAAAGAGCAACAGGAAGAACCTGAAGAAGTCGGTTGCTGCTGCTTCGGCTCAAGTGTCGAAACCAACAAGAAACCACCTTTTAGGGTCCGTGATACTGACCAGATGCCAAAGGAGGCGACTTTGTTTATCTCAGCGTTGACGAAAATGAATCCAGATGATCGTTTGAGCGTCCGTGAAGCGCAAAACCATCCATGGATCAAGGGCTATGAGGATGAACCTCAATACCAAGTGGTTCAAGGTGATATTCCTTCATTCCATGGGGACCCGGTTGTGTCTTTAGATTGCGCAGGGGAATTATCGAAGATTGTGATTGAACATCACAAGTAGGGTGCTCCAGAGCCTTTGTTACCAGCTGAAGGTTGTGCTGGGATCTTTTGGATGCTTCTGGGCAATAATTTTTTGTTATGTTCTTCATGTAATATTTGTCATCTATCGGTAGCTACTACCGCGCAGGCCATTTTGCTACTTGTAGATCGCTTGCATTACCATGGGAGGTTTGGGTGGCTCAAAATCGTACTTTGAAGCTACAGTATTCTTTACCGATAGGCGGTAGGTACCTGGTACTGGCTTCCGACCAGCAATCCCATGCTGATACTCCCGCCAAAGTTCGTTTAACGACCTGGGATTGCCCGATAGAATAGCCATGTTCGCAACTACGATGGGACTAACATCTGCATTTGCTCCTCTTGCTGGAAGTGGTAGTGTAGTAGTCTGCGGCCAGTATTTGCTTGTTGGAGTTGGATTCGCAAGCCACCTCCAATTGTTCCGCCAAAAGCACGAATGTTGTTGTTTAGAATTCGTTCACGATGCAGGATGTAGGCCTTCAAATCTGAAGAATTTGTATGAGATCGAGCAGCAACGTTGCTAAATTGTTGTTGCAGTTGCTGGATACTCCTTATCTGGATGCTTTGGAAGAACAAGTCTCCTAAGTTGAGTTCCCTGCCACCACGCCTCCACCAGCACCAGCGCCCCCATCACCGTCTATAATAATAGCCTCATCAATCGTCAACTGGTCGTCGCTCCTTTTTTGGCTGGTTGTTGTATATCAGGCAGCAATGTATGGGCGGCACTGTGGAGTATCTGATGGCATACCACTGCCAAGTATCCTAGTCTTCTGGTGGTGCAAAGCGCCTCCTTCCAGCGTCGGAATGGTCGTTATTGGCTGCTGCTTCCTCCATCACGACGTCACTGTCCATATTTGCTTGTTCTTCTGCAGTTCTTTGACCCTGCATCTCTCAAAGAAGAAGGATCGAGAAAGTGTAATTTTTGTATTGTGGATGAATAATACTGTCTTGTGATGAATATATACTGTCAGAAAGTTACTTATGATACGATAGAATATTTAAGGCGAAAAGTAACTTTTTTGTTTGAGCGATGGATATCCTGCCTGAAAATTACTCGTGGTACGACACGAATATTTATGGCAAAGAGTATTTTATAACATTTCTGTTTGAAAATGTTGCGTGGCATGTTACAAAGCGAGCAACGGTACCGTCAAAAATACTGCCAAAAAGGCAGAAGCAATAGTGCGTTTGACACAGATGACTCGAAATTCATATGTATTTTGAGCAACGGTACCGGAACCGGTACCGTAGCTTAGTTCTTTCGAAACATTCCACATATAAAATGTACCGGTATTACAGCTCGATACAAAATTTGATTCCCACCAACAATCTTTTCAGTCACGAGAGTTTACGGCCACCAATTTTCTGGAACTCTCAGAACACATCACAAATCACAATCGACGTGAAGGAAAATGGTGTTGACAAGCATCTCCAAAAAGAAGGAAAGCTCCGATGAAGATAGCTCAGTCCAAGAAGAAAAACGAAGTAATGAGAGTTCGAGCATCGAGGATTCTTCCTCCGATGAGGAATCCGAGAATGAGGAAGATGTCACAGCGATCTTCAAGGGAAGGGAACAAGACGAAAGTGACGATGGGGGAATGAGTGATGCAGACTCCGATGATAATGCACAGGAAGCAAATCATATTGCAGCGTCTGTCAACAAAAATTCGGATGAGTGCATATTTGATCTCAGAAATATGTTAGCCATTAATTCGGATCAAGTTGCGTTGAAATCGCTTTACAACAAGAAATCAAGCGATGAGAAGAACATATCGATTCCACTCGATGAGAGCCACGGATTGGTCATTGATGAAGACTTCCTCTTGTCAAAGGCTACACACGGGTGCACTCAACTTGTCCAGGCTCTATTCCAGTTGCCTACTGAGCGCAGTGATGCAGGTCCACTTGTGCAACTCCCTGCTTATGATGAGATGAAACTCCCAAGGGCACTTCCACCGCCGCCTCCGAAACAAGAAACGAAATGGGAAAAGTTTGCAAAAGCAAAAGGTATTCCTCTCAACAAAGAAAAGCGCTCGCGCAAGGTTTGGGACGAAACTACAGGTACTTGGATGTTCCGACATGGATATGAAAAGGCAAATAGCAAATCCAAAGAATGGCCAATCATGGAAGTTGGAGCAAACGATGACCCCTACGCTGATCCCTGGGAAACTCTTCGTGATGGAAAACGAGCGCGTACGGATCGAAATATCGAGAGCCGCATGAAGAATCAAGAAAGGGCTGGAAATTTGGCAAAAGGAACCACAAACCGTGTCATGAAGGCCCGAGAGCAGAGTCGCAAATCCGGAAAGAATGCGGGCAATTTGGGCCGTGACAGTCTCCCACCAAGTGGTCTTCCTGTGGACTTAAAAGGAAATAACGGCGATACAAAGAAAAGAGGAAAGGTTTCCACAAATGCTGCGCTCGAGGCTGTGCAGAGGTCTACAGCCTCTATGGGCCGATTCGATCAAATGAGGGAGGGTGAACCGGAACGAAAGAAGATTCTCTCCAAAGTGAAAAAGAGGAAGTTCGAATCAAATACATCGAAGACCTACTCGTCTTCGGAAGGCGAAAAGTCGATGAAGATTCTCAATTCGGTGATGAATGGCGGTGGTGTAGCAAAAGAAAAGGCAATTCGAAAGGGCAAATTGGCGAAGGGCGAAACAGCTTTCGACTACGAATATGACGATGGTCTTGGAGCTTCTTCTTTCAAAAAGAAGAAGGGAAGAGCCGGAGCCGGAAAGAACAAGAAAATGACAAAGCGAAGGATTAAATAGTTTCAGTTTGATAGTTACTTGGTCACACTCTACCAATCCTTTTGTAGATCGTTCGTTTGTACGGTGCCTGAACCAAGTCCTATACACGTAGGTACCAGGTACTGTACATAACAGGGGTACTATTCTGCAGAAAGAAAATGTCGTGACGGCTGAACAAATAAGGCCTCAATAAGTCAGGAGCATTTCGAAGGTTCATGTCCAAAACATCATAACGTTGTTATTTTTAAAAAATTCCCCACGATATCATATAAAGCAGGAGCGATTCCAAGAGACAGGAGACCCAAGACTATGTCGTCAGACGAGAGAAAGTGTGCAAGCCGAAAGAGAAGTCACGATAAACTGACACAACGCTTCAGGACAAAATCTGTGACAAGAGATTGTTCATCGCTCCATGCCTCTCCAATCACAATACAATGCGCTCGAATCCACAAATGCATTCCTTGTGCTTACAAAATTGGACTATTTGATGTATCATTAGATTATGAGTTCACCAAGTCTGTACCCAATGTCCGACCAGAGCAGTGCCCGCGGTCGTCAGTCAAAAGCACGCCAAGCGGCACTATGAATTTCCAGGTAGGAATATCGGCCCTCCTTTTTTGTGGATGACTCCTTATTAATAGATCTACTCGTTTTCGTATTGCAGCAAGGAATGGCTGTCCTCACAATCGGCGATGGAGATTTTTCATATTCCTTGGCGTTGGCCAGAATTCTAAAGCCGCAACTAAGCAAAAGTACTGTGATTGCCACAAGCTACGAGTCTAGGGAGACGCTTCAGGAAACGTATCCTCGATTCGAGGATTATTCCAGAGAACTTGCTAGCCTTGGAGCCCAACTATACTTCAACGTTGACGCTACGAGGCTCGCCCAGACCCTACCAATTGTAGCAGAGTCGAAATTTGATCGTATTTGCTGGAACTTTCCATGTACTGCGATCGCGTATGGGCAAGACGGCCAAAACGATGCAATGGACAAGAACAAAGACCTTGTTCGACAATTCGTTAAAGATGCGAAGGATCTACTTTCGGACTGTGGCGAAATTCACATCTGCCACAAGAGTAAGCCGCCTTATAACCAATGGGGGCTAGAACATGTGGCGTTAGAGTGGCTCCCGCTAAACAGTTTTATATTCGCGGGCAAGGTCGTCTTGGACAGGTTCCTTTTCCCTCCATATCGCCCCCTCAAGGCCTTAGATCGCAAAAGTTTCCCATGTCATGACGCCTGCACTTATATATTTCGGTCAGCAAAGAGAAGCGATGCTGAAGCCTTTTCAAGTACGATTTGTGAAGAGGAAGTAGGAACAAAAATGCAGACTGTACCCATAACGGAAGACATCATTCTATCGCTTCGACGCAACCTGCTACAGGATGCCTCTCAGAAACGAAGATACAAAGTGAAACGTAAGACGAAGTTTCGGCGATGACATCAATCCATTAGACATACTACTGTACAAGATACCATGAGGATGTTGAAATCCTAGGAGATGAATTGATATCCATTAATATCTCTAAATTGTTCTCACCGTGTCTTTAAACCGACCAATTTGCCAGGTAGATGATGTAGATAGACACCTATGTTGCTTGAAGTAATTCGACTCCGTCAAAAGGCAGCCTTCAACTGTCTGAGAATTAAAACTGTGCTTGCTGCTGGTATTGGTACTGTTGCTGTGGTGGTGCTTGCGGTGGGGGTTGTCCATAGCCCCCACCATAAGGCTGTGGAGGGGCTTGTGGTGGCTGCGGTGAAGCTTGAGTAGGATAGTATGGGGTCATTTGTTGCTGTGGAGGTGGCTGCGGTGGATAAGATTGTGGTGGTGGTGCCTGTTGGGCATAAGCTGCAAAGGCAGCTTGGGCAGGGTCAGGTTGTCCATAGCCTGGTAGATTGGGGTAAGAAGCGCTCTCGTCGAAAGTAGGGGAACTGTCTAAGAGATCATCGACTGAAGCAACTGAACGACTTGCACTTGGAGCAGAATTGTAGTTGTCACGGTTCCCGTTTGGGGCTCCATTTTCGTACCTCTCGGATTCTGTGTGAAAGAGAAAAGAGGATAAGCAAAACACGTGATTCCCAGTCAACTGAGAACGATTCCTTTACGCACCAGTACGTCTAGCAGCCTTCTCAGCTTGCTCCTCGTGGTGCTGTTTGATGGCACCAGTGGGGCGGACACCACCTTCCAAAGGTGTATTCTTCATGCACTCAACGATTGCTGAGCGAAGTTTGTCAATCTCTTGTGGGTCATACGACCCAAAGGCAGCAGCAATGGTAGGCCCATAGTCCATCCAGCGCTCGAGCTTAAACTGCCTCACCATTTTGTTTCCATATGGCTTGGCACGGGATTGGGTGACTTGGTATCCACGAACGTTTGGTTTGTACAAGTCGTGGACAAAATTAACAGCAAGCTTAATCAAAAAGTTGCGCTGCGCCTGGTTGTGGTATGGATTGTTCAACCAGTCATCGAAATCTTGCTGAGTACGGAACCAAAGCATTGTGTGCGAGCCATACTGAACCCAGTAGGATTGCTTCCACTTTTTGGTAAGAATTGTTCTAAAAGAGATGCGCGACAAAACCCACCCACTCTGCTTGACCAATTCAGGCTTTGGCAAAGACGATGCCCCTGGAACATTTCTGGCGATCTGGTTGGAGTATTTATTTCTGTTAACTTCCTGTGGGCGATCATCGCTGGTTTCTCGACCACGGCCCCCTTCGTGTCCATAGTTTCCTCGATTTTCATAAGCCGACCGTTGAGCTTCGACAACCTCGGTACTCAAATGTTGCGAAGGAGGTGGTGCGACAGGGGCAGGAGCAGGAGCCATCTCAAACGGGAACGGTTGATCATCGTATGCTGGTTGCGGAGGCATTGGCGCAGGCTGCTGAGGAGGCGGAGGTGGGGGTGCCGGAGGAGCAGCAGGTGGCGGCGCAAAAGGATCGAAAGAGGCGCCACCTACTGGAACAGGGGTTGGGTATCCCGCTGGAGCAGGCCCTGGATATCCATTTGGTGCTGGTGCTAAGCCCCACTGAGACGCCGCAGCAGGGTGTTGAGTAGCCGGCACAAGAGCTTGGTGCTGCATTGGATCCATTGGGAGTGCCACTGGTGGTTGGGCGACCATGCCTCCGTAAGGATTCGATTGCTGCTGGGCGACTACCATTTGGTTCCCAAACGCGGGAGCGGATGCCGCAGAATTAGGAGTGAATGGTTGCTGTAGATGTTGCTGCTGCGGAGGATACTGCTGAGACTGGGGAGTCCCAGCGAATGCAGGAGGTGCAGTCTGATAAGAGTAGTTTGAAGGACTGGCCTGTGGTGGAGGAGCTCCATATTGAGGAGCAGCAGTAGCAGGAGCTGGAGCTGGAGCCCCAAAAGGATCGAAAGGATTACTCATGCTGTCTACGTCTTGGCAACAAAAGTAAACGAAACAACGAGAGCAATTGTGCTTCCAACAAATCGGCTACTTCCGAAACAAGAACGAGCAATGCGGTTCGTACGAATCGCACGTAAGATTTCGAGCACCAAAGGACCGTTGAATATGCCGGCTGGCGTCGTGTATAATTGGATGGGTATAACCTATTAGAACTGCGACACCCATTTTACATAGAGCAACGCGTGTGTTTCACTTCCACTCACAATTTGGTTAGCAAAAGACAAGGTGTGCCGATTCCATGCTCCAGCCTTGGAGATGGTCACTCAACCACCCTTGAAAGCCAAAGTCGACCATGACAAAAAGAATAAAGTGGTCTTCGTTTCTTGTTTTGATCCTGTCCACCAGCGTCAAGAGTCGTTCGTGGAGCAAGATTGACATCATTCAAAATGGTGTAGATATCCGAGAAGACTATCTTGAGCAAGATCGAACAGAATTTGACCCTTTTGACTATGTTTTTCCTACGACCCCTGAAGCAAGTGGAGCCCCTGGAACTACGCCAATAGATTCGCGACCTTGTGAGGGATGTGACGAAATAAATCTTCAGGATTATCCTGAATCGTACCCTACAAATCCTGTGCCGTCGAATCCGCCAAGGGGTTACTTCAACTACGACGTGTCCAGAACTTCACGCTTTGGTCCTGGATACCCGTCATATTATCAATATGGCAACGAATTTCGTGTCAAGTATGAAAACAATGCTTGGGGGAGTGTAGAAAAGACCGATAAATTCAATTACTATTGGGACGAGTTTAGCGATAATGGATGGGGTGCTTGGAAGAGCGTTCTCGCGAATCATAACATGGATCAAAGTGTTTGTAGCAGTGGAGCTAATCAAAGTCCCATTGATATCCGATTGTCTGGTGTGGCGTGCGTTGAAACGCATCAAATTCGGCACAGGGTAAGTGACAAAGCAAGATCATTTTGAGACGGTTTTGAAACTAATTGCTTCTTCAGCCTGGTGATTTTCGAATTCAAGGAAGCAATGTCAGGAGGCAAATCCTGGGAAGTAAACTGCGTCTACTTTACGACCGTCGACCCTGCCAAGATGTACGTCTTCCACGCGTGTCCTGTGTATTTGGTGTATTTATGTGCAAATCTAAACCTATTCCTAGCTTTCTAATGAGGCTTGCAAAGAACCAGATCCGCCTTTTGCTGATTTCCCGAATGGTTGGGCGTCGGATGCGGATGTTTTACACATCGATTTCAAAGTCCCAGCAGAACATCAAATTTACGGAGAAAAGTTCGATGCAGAGATGCAGATATATCACCTCCACCCCGGTCGCCGGCTAATGCCAGCCGTTTCCATTCTGTTCAAGGTAGAGACGAATGGGCACAATGCCATTCTTCAGATAGCAATTGATGCTTTTCAACACGAGTACGACGTCGATCAAGCAAAATGCGGACAGCACAAAAAGCGTGATCGTAAGCTTGTTTCTGATTTTCACTCTGCGGTGATGAGAGGCAATAATACTCGATCGGAAATTGATAACGAAGCATGGGATGACTTTTCCACAGACTTGGATGACCCTGCCTTTGAGCAAAGAGAAAGGAACGCAAGACAGCTGACAGAGAAATTCCATCCATACCACGGTGATTTGATGCGCACAGTCTATTTTTATGGATACGACGGTTCCCTAACCGAGCCACCTTGCACCGAAATTGTTTCGTGGTTCATCATGGACGAGCCAGCAATCATATCTCCACAGCAACTTGCGCAAATGAAGCATATCCTATTCACCCACGTTGACGAGCAGTGTGAGAAGACCAGTTTGCATTATGAAGATCGCGGAGTTGCTCGGCCGATCCAAGATTCTAATGGTCGCATGGTGTGGCACTGCACACGTAGCCATTTCCCTCCAGATTCGGAAAGACCCAGTTCTTGAGGACTTCAATTCCTGTGGTAATCACAGCCTCGGTTCGATTACAATTTAGCTAGATTTTTTGCAACATCTCGTCGTTTTTGTGTTCTAGCCCTTTTCTTGTGCGTTGGTGCTGTTAGGACTTTTTCTAATGCAATATCAACAAATGCCAATCTGTATAATGGGTTCTCGCATTTTTCATCTCTAACAACGGTGGCAAGCAAGGCAAACTTTCCCGCTGTATTGAGGCATCGTACGAAGCCAGAGAGACTAAAAGCACTCTGGATAGGCAGTTGGCCTTCTTTTGCTTTCAAAATACGTAGTCCAGCAAACGCATGACGTTCTTCTCGCGGCCCATCGTAGATAAGAAAATCACAGCCAAACTTGGCTCCACAAGATACGTAGTACTTGGATTCCATGAACAGGTATTCGAATACGAGTGAAGCAATAAGGTCGGTCTCGGTTGGTTGGCGACAAATCATTCTCGTTGATTTGCATTTTGAAGGCATGAGGTCCCAACGGCTGCTGAAATGTTGCGCATCTCTGTTGGACTCCAACTTCTGTTGGCCCATATTCTGCCGAAGGCGAGTCCATGGCTCTGGAGTTAGTTGGTACGGCATGGGTCTGATTTTATTATCCTTTTCACGAGTTGCTTCAGCCGGACGCATAGTCTCTTTCAAGAGCTCTGCCCATTTCTTCGACATTTCGTGATCGTAGGTAAATTGAAGCTTGTGTTCAATGTGACCCGAGCCAGACGATGGCCAAAGTATCGTTTCGGCATGAATTGCCATTGCTGGCGATAAAAGAACGGGAGGAAGGCCATTGCGCTCCCCACGCAACTCGGCAAGTTCTTGTTCTAACGCAGTATTGTTGAGAGCCACTTGGAAATAGCGACTGTTTGTAGTCGACGAATAGATGCTAGGAGTCTTCAAGTTTGATGGAATGGAGGTTGGCGAATCCATTTGTTCCTGTCGGTGCCGCTTTCTATCCTCTTTCTGCTTCTGCTTCATCTTTTGCTTTTCTTTCTTCTTCTCTTGTTTGGTCATCCTACGACCGATGCCATTAGCAACTTTTACTGTGAAAACAGTATTTTCATTTCGAACAGTGTTACTATTTCTCTTTTCCTCTAGTAGTTTGTGCGGTCGAACCCGTCTCACTCCAACAAAATTTGTAGGAATACGAATGTCGTCCGAGTTCAATAATTTCACAAGGTCACTGTCGAAGATTACGGCAGCAGCTTTGACGCCTTCATTTGGCTTGTGGCTCATTGTTTGAAATGCAAAGAAAAACTGTTTACGGTACCATTTAGGACTGTTGGCAACAGAAATTTCAATTTCAGCCCGTTCAACGTTGCAAAGATTGTTCGAATTGGTCGATTTGTTTCGTTTTTAATGATGTTCCTCTTCTGAACAGGTACTTTTACCGGTGAAGACTACTGACTGCCCAAAAAGGAAGTATAACCGAGCGTCAGAGTAGTTTGGCCACATTCAAGCGAATGGCGATGGAAGAACTAAATCCTGGAGATGTGGTCGAGACATCATTCGGTGTTGGGGTAATTGCCTCATGTCCGGGGGAAGAATCGGCTTTCTTCAAAGTCATGCTCTGGCGTATTCCCGGCAAGTCTATGGGTTCGTCGAGTACCGCACACATCCAGCGGGATTCAATCTTGGGGAGATTGCCCGTGGCCCCAGGAATGATTACAATCAAAGCTGGTGATCCTTCGAAGAGAAAGTATATGGTGCAGGCTTATTATGCATCGACCAAGCTTTACCAGATCAGAGCTCTTGAGGACAACGATGAGCTCGCGGCAAATACTACAAACTCGACAGCAGTAGATATAGATCCAAGCAAAAGCAACGATACCGTTACTTCAGAGAGACTGTCTCGACTCTCTGTGAGTGGCCATATACTTTCGGATCCACATTCGTCTCTAATTTCTGCCCATGTGGAGTCAGTCTCTGCAAATGATTTGTCTCCATCTCCTAGTGCTAAGTTTTATCCGTTGTTAGTCGAATTGATACGCCGTGGAGAACAAACAGCTAGCGCAACTACCGAATTTCTCAACAAGGATGAAGTCACCAACGTACTGGGAAAGGCCTCAGAATATACTCATAAGCAGTCGGCTGAAGCGATGGCACAGGCATCATCTGTTATCCCCGACGATGTAATTGGAAGTGCTGTCGATAACTTGGCAACGCAAGTCAAGGGGGCTGTCAATGAAGACGAAGTCCAGCAAGTGATGGCTATGATTAAAGACGAGGATCTAACATTCCTTCTTGAAAAAGGGAAAGCACGATTGGAACAGTTGCTCAACAAAGACATCCCAAAAGCGACAGAAGCGGCTCTAGAAAATGCAGGCATTCGCGTGGTCATGGATGAAGAATTCAGAGAGTCTCCTTATTCAGAAGCAATTACAAAATCGAGAGAAATGGCACTTGAGGCTTTAGATGATCTTCTCAAGAAAGCTGAGGTGGATCCAAGCGACTTGGACAGCATTAAGGAAAGCCTGGGAGAAAACTTCAGTACAATGTTCGACTCACTCTCAGCTGCTGCGAAATCAGATCGAAATCTAGCGAAGATTTTGGACACTTTGAATGAGCAAACTGCTGAGTGGCAGGAGGCGACGGGACGGCTCATGTCAACTCGCTCAGCCAGTCTTTTCTTCGAAGGTGCAAACCGTATCCAAGCTAGGGCAGCCAGTCTTTTCTCAAAAGATCAGCTACAGTGGGCTGGGGAAATTGGATCAAAGTTCACTAAAGCTTTCACGGAAGGAGATGCTGCAGTGGCGAGACTGAAATCAATTGAGTTAGGAGAGTCGGTGCGAGACCGTCTTGTGCGAGCGATTGAAATTAGAAGCGAATCACTTGGAGGACTGGATGGTATCATTGCTGGAGCTTTAACAACAGCGAGATCGAAGGGTGGGGAATCAGGTGATCAATTAAAAGATATGCTTACGCTCCTCCAAGGCCAAGCTGACTCCGCCAGCAAGGATGCGAACGAATCCCTTATTTCCGTCCTTTCACATCGAAATGAGTACCGCGACGTAGCACTTCTTAAGTTGGAGCAAGTTCTCTGTGAGTTAGAATCACATTTAGGTCAGCATATGGCACCTGAAGAAATTGCTGCCCTTGCCAGAGGAGAAGGAGGAACATCGAAACTGTTCGAACCCATTGCAAAGCGAGCAGCCGATGAGATCGAAAAGCAGCTTGGCGCCGCAGAGGAATCTGTGACCGATGAGACAATGCTGGGAGTCTTGAAACATGTTCGAAAGATCATTTCTGGAGAGATGACAGTGAATGCAGTTATGGATGAGGTCGTCGGTATTCTCAACGATGATAATGTGGTCGCTGCTGGTGAAAACCTTGTCAAGCAGGGTGAGCAAGTACTAGATGTGATAGAAGGTGTCTCCGGTAATAAAATGGTCGAAGATGCTCTGCAGATTGCTGAAAAGGCGGGAATTACAAAGGATAGTGTCATGGAAGGCATTGAAAAGATCGATGTCAATGAACTCTTGGTACGTATTAGGTCTCATTGAAAAACATCATTGCGTTGCTCTTTTAACGATGTATTCTAGGACAATGCAGGAAATGCGATCAATGATGACGCAGCAAGACAGAAACTTCTATCTGATGCGACAGATACAGCCCTTGATTTCATTCTTCGAGTCCTCCCTTCGATGCCTATACCTCCAGTGGATGGGGTCAAGGATGGCTTAGTATATCATATATCGAACCTTTCAATGGAGGGTTTTAAAGTCACAAAAGAAAACATCTTAGTCGAGGTTGCTGGTATGCGTGCGACCAAGAAAGCTGATGGTGCCAAGGAGTCGGGTGCCGAATCGTCGGAGGGTGGTGATACCACAACAGGGCGAAATATTCGAAATACTAGCTCATCGATGGATCTGGACACACATTTAGATGAAAATGCTGTTGTCAATGCCACAGAATTGTTGATCATTGATGTCAAGCAGGTTTCCGCGATATTTAACCATGCCATGTGGGGATTCGAGCAAACGTACATGCCTTATTTGAAAGGAAATGGGAAGTTTGACGTGAAGATGTCGGGCGGCGCCATTCGCCTTTCCTTTGAGCTAAGAAAACGCCTAAAAGTAGGGATCGAAGAGGGTCAGAACGAATACAAACCAGAAGACTGGGAGCCTGTTTTGTGTCTGCATGATAGACTCTGCACCATTGGCTCTGTTGAGTTTTCCATGCAAGGTGGGTCTAAACTTGCGTGGGTTATTAACAAGGTCGCGTCGGTTTTTAAAGGACTTTTGAGAGATTACGTTGTAAAAGCAATCCTTCAAATAATCTCAAACAGGAGTGGCTGGATCCTTTCGAAGCTCAACGAAGGACTAAGTCCGTTCTGGGACGTACTTCTGAGAACTGCAAAATTAGAGTTAAGCGAATTGGAGATTGCAACACGTGACGACATTATTGAGGCAATTCCTGAGAAAGAAACTAATCTGCTCGAACTAGTATGGCGAGAGCGGCTCCCATTGGGAATGAACCTTCTTCTGAATGACGAAAGCGGAAAATTAAAGATTGTTGATTTTCCGCGTGGAAGTCAAGCCAGAAGCGTTTGCGAAAAACGGAACCTTGATCCTAACTTGTTCAAAGGGTCCACCATTGTGGCTGTCAATGGAATTCGATATCAGAATGACGATGACTTGTTCGAAGCGTTGAAGGATCCAAGCCGGCCGAAGACTATTCAATTCGAGTTGGCCGAAAGTGAAGACGCAGAGAGAATCAAAAACTTCGTTGCGAAGAGCAAAAAAGATGCATCAGCAGAGGAAGTTGATGATGGGCCAGTTGAGCGCAACTTCTCTACGAGAAAAGTTCTGTTTACAGAGCTTGGAGACTTAGGTATCGAGTTTGCAAACGCGCCAGATAATTTTGGGCTAGTTATCAGGCAGCTAATTCCCCGAGACGATGGTGTGGTCACTGCTGCTGAGCGCTGTGAGGATTTGAATGAGGGTGACTTACTTACCCGTGTGAATGGCAACCCTGTATTGGGTGCTGACGGTGCTGGAAGGTCGAAAGCATTGAAGCTCTTGCAAGAAGAAGGACACAAACGCCCTCTTTCACTTGAGTTTTCAGATCCCTATTTGTTCCGGGCTTCTTTCAAAAAGCCTGAGGGCTCTGGAATAGAGATTGGAGGTCCCGAAGAACTCAAGCTTGAAGAAAAGAAAGTCGAAGGTACGAAGCGAGTCGCGTTGACTGGTTTCAAGCAGGTTGATGGGATCGCAGAAAAGAGCGGTATTTTGTTGGGTGATTATTTGGTTTTTGTAAACGGTTGCTCCGTCGGAGCTGGTTGTCGATGGCTTGGAGAGAGCTCGAATCCAACCATGGCAGAGGTCGAAGGAATGATCAAGGATGCTTCAAAGTACCCGATAGGGCTGACTTTTGCCCGCCCTTTGCGTGATAGAGCCGATAATAAGGGCTGGTCAGCAATGATTAGTGGTGGTGGGCCAAAATCCACTGCTATCACGATGGAAAACTCCGAGACGGTGTGCGTAGCGGCGGACGCACCCGAACAGCTCGGTCTGGTTCTCGAAACAGTCAATGCATCGGATGTTGTCGTTAAGGACCTCGAAGGAGTACCCGGACCTTTCCAGTCCCTAGCAGCGATATTGAAAGATCGGCAGACAAAGAAGCTTCATCAATCCATAGACGCTGTAAATGGAGAGTTTGTCCCATCGTTTGCCACTCCACAGATGGTATTGAGTGCAATGGATAGGAGCTGGAAGTCACAAGGTTGTGTTGAAGTCATGTTTTGTGACGATCAGCGAAAAATATGGGTTCAATCACTACAGTAATATCTAAGTGACTCTTGTCAATTCAACGCCGTCAATCTGATATCTCGTCATCTGAGTCATCGCTGCTGTCAACCACAGACTTCTTCCACTTCGCAGCCATTTCCAAGATTTTGAGATTCGAGGATCCCGACTGGCCTTCATCTGGAAATTGGTAGTCGAAATACTCTTCCCATCCCAAGTCGTTGCCCCCTGAATCCTTTCGCATTCGTTTTCGCTTGATTCGACGGGGTAACATTTTCTCCACTTTTTCCACACTCGCCAGATCCCCCCTGTCTTGTTCCAAAGCTCTCCATGCATCAAGGAGAAGCACACGCTCTTCCTTGAGGTTTTGGTTCTTAATCTGGTCGTATGCCTTTTGAAAAGTTGAACGAGCGATGCCCATTCCTTGTCCGATCTCACTTGCCTCAAATTGCCCAAATGATATCCACACCTTGACATGCGACGTCTTCTCTAGAAGACGTTCGTACAATTTTCTAGCATGGTCGCCTTCGCCTTCGTTGATTTCAAAATCAATGTACCCTTTCCACAAAACCTCTGGCATGTCCAGTGTTGGCTGTGTGACGGCGAGCTCGAAGATTGCACGGCATCTTTCGGTCTCACCAAGTGACGTTTCAAGCTCCGCATACTTTGACCAGGCAACACAATTATGGGGCATGGACTTGAGGTAGTTGTTGTATAGAGCTCTGCAACGATCGATCTCCCCCAAAGATAGTTCAAGCGCAATATATTCTGTGAAAATTTGTTCTTTCCCGCACAGTCCTATCGCCCTGCCAAGCAGCTTTCTCGCTGCTGCCAAATCCTTGCGCCGGACATGAACTTTGGCAGCGTAAATCCATATCTTGGCGAAGGTAAATTCCTTGTGAGGAATGACTTTTAAGCATGTCTGATAAATTTGCGATGCGCGATCGGTGTCTTGGTTGGAGAGCTCTTCATATGTTGCATAGTATATCCAAAGATAAATGTATCTCCTCCAATGGTCTTTATTTGTGGAAGGTGGTACTTGTGCAACTGCACGCTCGTAAACGTCTCTGACCGAGGATATGTTTCCTGCATCCTCCTCTAGTTTTGCAAATTCAAACCAAGCGTCGTAATCGTGCGGGTTATTCTCGACACGGTTATCGTACTGCTTTCGCTGTTTTGCCAACAGGACTTTTTCAATCCCTTCTCTGTCACCATGTTTTTTCTCAAAACTTAGATAAGATTTATAAAGCTCTTCTCGTCTTTTTTGTTCCCACTGAGATATATCGTCATCCAGTTCCATTGGTTTGACCTCGCCTAAATGCAATAGCTTTATCGCATGCTCGTAGATCACCCTAGCGCGCTCATACTCTCCTTGTCGCTCTTCAAAAAAAGCAAACTTTTGGAAAACATGTGCTTGCCTTGACTCTTCTGGTTCTAATTCTGACAGACATGCTTCGAGAATCGACCGCGCCAAATCAATGTGCTTGGCCTCATACTCTGCCCACTTGGCAAATTTCAAGAAAGCTTTTGCTGAAGGATATGCATTGACATACCTTCTCATCACCGCTTCTGCCCGATCAAGAGAGCCACAGCGAGTCTCGAACCTCGCATAACTCAGCCATGCGTTATCATCTGGCATCCACTTCATCCAACGCTCAAAAATTGCTCTACATTTCGGTATGTCACGAACTAGTTCTTCCATATACACGTATTTGTACCACAAGAAGTCAACTCTCGGCAGTAGTTGTATTGCTCTGTCTAAAATGTTGCGAGCATGATTCACAAATTCGTTTCTCATCTCAAACTCAGCGTACCTCAACCATAGCTCTCCAGAGCGACCGTCCACCTCTAATGCTCTTTCAAAGATACTGCGGGTTCGCTCGAACTCTTTGTGTTCTTCTTCTAGCCGCGCATATTTCACCCAATTTCCAATATGCTCCCTTCTGTAACGAATGTTATCTTCGAAATGCTTTCGCCGATCGCGAAGATAAGACTGGTACTCCTCTGCGTCATGAATTTGAACCACTGGGTCGACCGTATGCGCCTCTTGACGATCTGCAGCTTCACGCAAGATTTGCTCCGCTGATATTTGGATTGGCGCTGGGGCTCGATTCTTGACTTGGCCTGATCTAGACATGTCTAACAATTTGTGTGAAAAAGCAACTGAAGCGAGAGGTGAAAATGTTGGGTATTTCTGTCCTCCATACACTACCGATGCACGTAGCAGGATATCAGTACCGGTACATGCGAGAAGGGTCAAAATGATGGGAAAAGTAGATCTTTTTTAGTTTTTATATTTGTGTGTGACTGAGGAACGAGGTTCACGTGTACGGCGTCTGTTATGCGACATGACACGATCACTACAGCACTCTTGGCTACCGTACAGTACCAGGTACCGGTACCCTGGTCCTGTTCAGACAAGTTCAGAGTGGGAAAAGTACAGTACCAAGGAGGGTAGATGAGTAAGTCAAAATCGTCGAGTGACCCATACAGTAATAAGACTGTCGGGCGAAAACAATTGAATATTGCAGTATTCCTGTGCCCGTCACTGCAATGGGCTCGTACTGTAGATGATTTCGACATGTAGCTCTGCCTGCAACCAATACGATTTAGTGCGACTCAATTCTTCGCTTCGTTAGTTTCATCGATTAAGCAGCATTTCTGTCGGTCGCGACCAATTATGTTCTTCGGCAGGTTGAAATATCGATCGATCCAATTCTAACTCTCTTACATAATTGGAGTGGGCCACTGAACCAAAAGACG
This sequence comes from Cylindrotheca closterium, assembly GCA_933822405.4. Taxonomy (NCBI): domain Eukaryota; phylum Bacillariophyta; class Bacillariophyceae; order Bacillariales; family Bacillariaceae; genus Cylindrotheca; species Cylindrotheca closterium. The sequence goes on along the minus strand of CAKOGP040000025.1, from coordinate 61,487 downwards.
TGGGTGTGATACCCAACCCCCAATTGCCATGCCAGTGATATGTAAACATGCCAGTAGGATCTAAGAAAAAGCCCTCATTTTCTGGCTTTGTTGGATGCCTCCAGAAATCTGAATTCGATGGAGCATGCTGAAACTTTCCACCCCAACTAGATTCAAACAGACATCCACTGAGCTTGAGAAAAAGCTTCTTGTATTTTTTGTCCAGATCTTTGAACAAATCGTCTGCAAACTTATAGTAGCTCTTGGGATATCTGTTTGTTTCGAAGGTGGTAATAGCATGGTCAATTGCAGCGCGCATAAAGAGAGACTGTGGACCAGAAACACCGAGAACTGCACCGTTTAATCGACTTCCAGAGGCATACACAAAGTCAAACCCAAACAAAGGTCGCATATCGTTGACAATTAAGTTATCCAGATCAACCCAGATTCCCCCAAAACTATGATTTCCAGGCGATGATTAAAAAAACATGGGTGAGTCTATAGTTCAAGCGATAATCAGATCAGTAACGTGGATAAGCTTTTTCAACTTACTGATATAAAACAGCATATCGTCGCAGGTCGCTTTTATTTGCCAATGTTTTCACATTGTGATATGCCTTTGACAGAAGTCGTTTCTGTGGAAAGTTCTCAAGTGCCTCAAAATCAAAATTCGTGGTTTGTAGTCGTTCACCATATACAGGGTGTCGAAGCAGACATGCCAGCCATCCAGGCGGGTTTGTATAGTCTTGTTTGTTCACAACAATGTTCATCCTAACTGATGCATGTTGTGTTACCAAAAATGAAAGGATGGGCAGCTGTTCCCGACGAGCATCGTTTTTAAAACGATAGTCTCGCTGTTGCATCAGCTCCGTGTGAACCAATGCGGAGCAACTCTTATGCTCTGGACCACATACTGCCTTTTCATTGCGTTTCCAAAAATCCCGGATCTGTTTTGAATATGATCTGCACTGCCTTTCAGATTTCCACCAACCATGCTTCAGATTCCAACTAGGTCGTCGTGTCAGAAAAAGGGGAACAACGCCGTCACGAGATTGGTCCAATTCCATTGAATACTGCTTCATAGAGTGCTTCTCGCAAAGCATGGTTAAAGCGACAAAGAATATTAGCGGAGATGTTAGATACCTCTTCGCTGCCTTATCCTTTCGTCGGAAACAATAGCTTTGCTTTGTCCTCTTCATCTCATCGATACGAGACGACCCGTGCTGAAGCCACGGGTCCGTCACTCAAGATGCTTGAGAATATCCTTGTATGGTACCGGTACCGGTACGATTCAAAGGGTCGCGTCATTGCACATCAAATTCTTTAAATCGAATGAGTCGAGGTAAACCAGAACTGTAAATGCGTATTATGACAAATGATAGTACGAGTAGTATCGTACCAGGTATTAACTGGTCTTGTATGCAAGATCTGAATCAAGTCAACTCTCCTTCTTGATGAAGCTCTCAAACTCTTGTGTGCCCAAATTCAAGACTACTTTGATCATCCCATAATTGAAACATATACTGTAGCATCGTCACCGAAGCCAAGATTGAAGACCATTCCCCACCAAGCTTTCTAGTTTTTTTTTTTTGCAAAATATAAAAGTAACGACCAACTTTATGCTTTCACAAATGCTGTGTCCATTTTTTCTTGCGCAGAAATACGATGTCTCGTACCATCAGCAAACAGAATTGCTTTGCTACCGTCCCTGTAGTGACGCTCAATCTGACGGTTGGGATACTCGAAAAGCGTTGACCCGTCAGCCGTGTTGTTGATCTGCATGACTCGATCTTTTGCATGAAAGTAAGCTGTTGTTCCGCCAGAAAACTTGGTTTCGACGTCGCCATTCGTAAAGCGAATAACTGTAGTCCCATCTTTGTGAACTTCTTTTCGCACTCCATTCCCATATAGAATGATATGACCACCATCTTTCCCTTCTTTCCGGACGCGAGAAGAAGCCGTTGATGATGCCGTCGAGCGACTCGGAGTTTCCAGCTTTAATTTGGAGCTTGAATTTGACGTCACTTTGCCTTTCTTTTTGCGTGTTGGAGTATTTGTCTTTTCTGGTTGAGTAACTTGCTGGTCCATTTGTTGAATCTGCTGCTTCATAGACAAGACTTCTTCCGCCATGGACTGGATCTTTTCTCGCTGATCAACGAGGAGCTTGTGAAGCTTTTCCTCTGTTGATGTCCGCTGTTGATTCGAGCTGTGAACTTCCTGACAAAGATTTTGAATCGAGCCTTCCAAGTTCGACAGAGACTGTAATTGGGATTGCTGCCAAGCCCTGGACTGAGTGACACTAGATTCTGCTTTCATCAACTCACGCTGCTGCTCGACCCACTTGTGTACAGCATCTTTCATGCCTGTAGCCCACTGTCGTGCTGACTCTCTTTCCGCTCTTGCATCTTGCAATGTATGGACAGCCGTGCGAAGTAGTTTTTTAGCATCCTCCGGGGATTTCACCTTGTCTGGCAAATCATCCAGGATTCTGCCGCTTCGGCTGATACCTGGTGTCGCTGGCCCTTGAACCAAGTGGTCCTGATTCGTTGCTGTCGTCGATTGTACCTGTTTCTTTTCATCTTCGGCATCACTTTCTTCGATGATAGTTGAGCCCAGGACAATTGACCATGCCTCGTCAATGCTGTGCTCCAGAGAAGCTTCAAGAGCCTTTCTTGGGCTTGCTTCTGGTTCTGGCCTATGCCTTTGTCGTGAGGGAGTGGGAAGCAAGCTTTTGTTGTGGTATTCGTTCGCTTTTGTTGCAAAAAAGGAAGAAGATGCCCGATTCGTCTCCAATTGTCCGTGAGGGATCAAGCTACTGGCGCTACTTTCTTCATCACTCAGATAATGTCTACTAGACTGAAAGAGGTGCCTTTCGCTTAAGCGCATAGGTGAGTTCCCGATAGGTTCCTCTTCTCGAGTGTAGATATAACGGCTGGCTTCGTTAAGTAGGTTTTCCTTTGCCTTTAGCGGGGTGGCACCTACTGGATCCAATCGGCAGCTGCTTTTCGCGGAGGGAGGCGAACGTAAGGGGCTCGGTTTACTTCGAATAGGCGTTAAATCAGGGAACCTTTGTGCCTTGACAATAACATCATGGTATGAATTATGTTTCTTCGAATGATTCGTGGAACGATTCTGCAATACAGAAGCCTTTGGACTCTGAAAGGAGGTGTTCTCATGTTTTGCCAACTTATTTTCTTGTTCTGGGACATATAGAGAGTGTTCATTGTCGATCGCTTCCGACGAAAACGAAAGATTGTCGATGTAGTGAAGCAACTGTTGAATGTCACCATTTTGTGGTTGTGGTGATCCAATCTCTGATGCTCGCCACAGAATAGATGGTGTCTGCATGCCGCTCTCGTCCCTCTTTTGGGTAGACGGAGGTGGTGGAGGTGACTTTGGTCTCTGTGTTGAAGATGCTGAACAGGAGTAGCTTAGAGGAGAAGAGAATAATTTCGTTTCCGGCATGTTGTTCTGGTACCGGTATCGAACAAATCTCGTATGGTGAACAGCTTTGGCTTGTTGTGGTGATGCTTTGTCGATCAAATGCTTTGATTTTGAAGGATTCGCGTACGTACAATTGATTTTGAATGCTATACTCATACATGAATAAATTTGAATAAAAGTTTGAAATTCAACTTTTCGCGCGATCCGTGTGTGTTGAAAGAGAACGAAGGCACATCGTTTGCCCACTTTCATTTCTGAACTCGACGAAGACACAGAATCCATAGTACACATATAAATAGGAAAATTGACCGTTACTCTTCGATTCGAAGAGGAATACACCGCACCGATTTCTCAAGATGGAAATCTACAGAGATGCCGATATCAATGACCGTACTCCTGGTGGACATGGAACACTTCGCTCCCGCAAACCCTTGACTCCTCACAACCGTCAGACTCCGATGCAAGCATTTCGACAGTCCCTCAAGACCACTTCTAGCAAAGAAGCCTACGAACAAGGAGCGACTTCGACAAACCCAACCAAGAGCGCTACGAAAAGTGTGGCGTTTGCAAAGTCGAAAGAAAATCAAAACAGTTTATCAGTACCCACAAGTGTACAATCTTTTCGTCAAAGTTTGAGAGGAAACGGTGGCGGCTCAAGGCTGCTTGCTGGACGACGTCTTGGATCTCCGTCTGGCGGGGTCTTGCGGTCACGATACGCAACGAATGGATCTACTGGCAAAATTATTTCCACGGCTCTCGGTCCACCTCAGCGTGTAGTACCGAAGACTCCTAAATCCCTTCTTCGGAGTGAAATGGAGGAGGATGATTCCATGGAAGAGGAAAGCTTTCTTGTTTCGCCACCACCTGACGCTCTGTGGAATCGTCTAGAAACAAACAGCACTAGGTTAGTGGTGGTTTCTCCCCACGTTGCCACTCAAATACACGAAACACTTTCTGCAAGAAAATTCAAGGAAGGGAGAGATCAAAAGATGGATGACAAATCGCCGTTCTTTTCGCCCCCATTGCAACCAAGAAAGTTAGCAATCTCGACGGTGAAGAAACTGAGCAACAGGAAACCTTCATCTCCAGTTTCTTCTGCCGATTCGGCATCGGATACCAAGAGTCCATGGTTTAGTCTCCAAGACGCCGAGACCGTTGCTTCGACAAATGATGTCTGTGATACTCCTGTTGTGCGTACAAATTTATTCAAGACTTCTCCACAACTCAAGACGCCAAACGATATGAAGGCTCTTCTTCTACGAAGTACTGATGTCCGTCATTTAACTAAAGAAGATTCATCCATCAACCAAAATGCAACGGAAAAAGTAGAAATCGAGCAACTAAGCGATATCTACACTCCCAGAGAGAATTCAACCGAACGAGAGACAGGTCTCATGGATTATTCACATATGTTTTCAAGTTCGAAGAAAGCTGCGACAGGACCTCCAACTCACTTGCTTCATCGGCTTAAGCATCGGTCCATCAGATCTTCAAACGATTCCTCCGTGGATGGAACCAAGTCCGTAGACAGGCAAAAGAGACCAGTTCCGAAGGCGAAGTCTGTAACGAAAGAGTCGTCAACCAGAGAGACTCAACCTCCAACGGAAAGCGTGTCAACTGTCGTTACGCAGTATCATGACGGTAGTGCAGAGGTAGAAGAGAAAGAGATCAACGCAGACGCCAAGACGAATGGAAGTGGGCTGATGGATTTCACGCATCTATTTTCGGTATCAAAGACCAAGAGATCACCGCCGCCTCATTTGGTGGAGCGTTTGCGACACTCGTCGAAGAAGTCTCCCAAAAACATGACAAAGACTGGTGATGGTGCCGAGTCAAGGAGCATCAAGAAATCGAATCCAACTGGAAGCGCGTCGAAGAATTTCTTGAAATCTCAATCTGACTGTTTGGCGTCACGCACCTTGGGGCATTCATTTACTCTATCGGCCTCTACCGGTGGACAAAGAAAAAGTACAGGAGGAAGAGATCATCAGATCATTGGCGAGAAGGCGCAAAACGGACGAGTACTCGTTGAGACCACGAATACTCGAGTTTCCAGAAATGCGCAACGAAATAGGCCTCGCCAGAACCACTCCATGCCTTCACACGTCGATCAAAGCCGCATTCCTCGGTCGTCAACACTCGATTGTCGAAAGAAGGCGACAGAAGAAATTGGCAGGCCAAGAATGAAGAGAACCTCTTCGCGAGTTGCAAAGACTGACACAATTGATAGAATGTCGGGAAAATATGCCGCAATGGCCACCCCCAAACATGGGGCTACATTTGATAATGTAAACCCATTGGTATCTTCCAAGTCATGCAGTGAAAGCCACGTGAATGATTGGGCAGAAAAGCAATCCAATACATTCGTCAAATGGATAAACTACACCATATCTTCAGGAGAAGCTGATGAAGAGAAAGAACTGGATGAAAGTGGAAGATCACCAAGCTGTGCCGGTTTGAGAATGCTGCTTGTTCATCGTCGGCAGTCGCAATTACGCATGAAAGCATCGGGGGTGTTCTATGGGGATCAGATGGAAAAACTAAAGGCTACAATTCACGATGAGATTGGCAAAGGGCGTCTCTCCATTCGATCAGACCGAGATCTATACTACGATTTGACGTTGCGACGCCAAGTCACCACATTGTTGCAGTCGTACTCAGCGCCTTGGCTTCGTCTTGGTCTTGAAGTAATGTATGGGGAATCTATCGAAGTAGGAAATGCTCCCAAAGAGTCCATGAAGGTAAGACTTGTGCCTTGTTCCTTTCCTATGGAATACCAAGAATGGGCCTGTGCCTTACGTTTTGTTCACTCCGTCTCAGGCGCAACCTAGCCAAATACGGCCGTCTCTTGGAAAGTTCATAGTCAACCGAATCTTATCTGACACAGCAGTGTTGAAAAAATACACCAAAGGGAAGTGCAAGATTCCTTCTGGACGTTTTGAGAAGCAATTTCGCGCAGAGATGAGAAGTCTTGTGCTGTATCGCATAATGTTGTTAATCTTCTTTCTCGATCAAGCAAAAAAGTGTAACATTTTGGACAAGGTGCCTCGTTTGTTCGTAAGGGGCTCCCAAGTAAAGTCTTCAAGAGAAGTTTTGCTTGCACTCTGTAGGATTTGCCTGTCCTCGGAAGGGGACTTCATCAAACATTTATCCAGAATTGGGCTGAAGGTTACCTACAAGCAAGATCCTGTAGATGAGCTGGACCTCGGAGTTCGCAATCTAGCGACTGATCTACGAGATGGTACTTGTCTGACTCGACTTACAGAAATCGCAACGGCACAGCCTGCGAAATCACTTATGTGCAAGCTGCGACTTCCACCAATTTCTCGCTTGCAGAAGCTACATAACTTGAATTTGGCGCTCGTTTCACTTCGAAAACGTGGTGTAATTGTTCCAAAGGATGTCGATGCTCATCATATTGTTGATGGCCATCGCGAAATGGTGCTTAAGGTCATGTGGTCAATCATTGCCCATAGCTGTATGGGGAAGCTACTAAAGGATGACTTGGTGGAAAGAGAAATCGAAAATGTTCTGCGCACTAACCTAGCCAGGCGAAAGATCCAAGGTCAGCTTTTGTTTCGTCAGAACGAAAAAGCAGGACAGAACGTTTGTTTGGTTGGTACAGACCCGAAAGAGGTATTGGCGAGTCTGTTGCTTCGATGGTCACAGGCGGTGTGCTCCACTTTTGGGTTGAAGCTGCTAAACTTCACAACTTCTTTTGCTGATGGTAGAGCTCTTTGCTATCTCATCCACTACTACCATCCTAGTGTCATTCGACTGGATGAAATTATGCCTACATCGCTTGATAATGAGAATCTCTCCTCAGAAAGTGCTATGCGTAACGAAAGAATGAATTCCATCTTGGCATCACAAAGAGCATCAGACTTAGGTGGGATTCCAAAGATGCTCCCGTATTGTGATTCAATGAACCCCCCTGATGAAGAGTCCATGTTGCTATGCTTAACATATCTTTGTTCCCGTCTGATGGAGTCCAGCACTGAAATTTTTGCTTCGATCTTGATCCAACAATGCTACCGAAAGTACAATCAAAAGATGCTCCTTGAACGGAAGCGAGAAGCTGCATTGACAATTTTTTGGGTTTGGAAACGCTACAAGGACAAGTATTTCGACTCGCAAAGAAGACGGTACTCCCAATCTGTTGCAATGGTTGAGTCTTTTGCTCTTGCAAACTGGGAAAGCTTACTTCGGCTGAAGAAAGCGAGAGAGCGAAAAGAGGGGATGCTTTCCGCAGTACGGATTATCCAGGTAGGTTTGGATATTGTGATTGTTGTTTTATGCCACCCACAGTCTGACTGATTCCTCGACTTCTGTTCAGCGTGTCTTTCGAGGCACGCAAGGAAGAAAACTACATAGTCAATTGCTTAGGAAACAGAGTGCTGCTATCATGATTCAAGTGGGCTATCAAAGATTTCTAGTTGTACGCCGGACAAAACAACTACGCTTGCAACGCAACTCAGCCACTCTTGTGCAATCCATATGGAGAAGATTTGCGAGCCTTTATATATATGCGCGTCAAATAAATGCTGTGCGGACGATCCAGAGATATGCAAGAGGTGATTTAGCAAGGAGACAGATAAAGCGGCAGGAGATCGCTGCGTCAATCTTACAAAAGGCATGGTGGAACTTTGTTCAAAATTGGCAAGTTCGGTGGGCGGCAACCGCTATACAAAGTTTATGGCGAGGTTCGCTTGCAAGATCGGAACTTGTGCGAAGAATTCTCGAGGAGGAAGAGGCAAACGATCGAGCTGCCATTGCAATTCAAAGTGCCTGGCGAGGCTTTTCTCTTCATGTTGAGTTTCAAACGATCATACTGGACATTATAACAATTCAAAGCCTTGCCAGGAGAAGTCTCGCTTTAAAACGGCGCTGTGCCATGACGAATGCTCTAGCAAAAATACAGAGCGTAGCAAGGTGTTGGTTAGCAAGGATGCGTCTAAAGATCCATTTCCGTTACGTGGAAGCTGCAATAACCTGTCAATGCGCTATTCGTTCTTGGCTGTCCCTTGGCAGATCGGCTACCTTGCGACACAAATATATTGCTGCGTCAATCATTCAGAGTCAGTGGAGGAAATATACTCAGACTGTCTCCTACTGTCTTTTAAGATCGACAGTAGTCTCGTGTCAAGCTCTTTTGCGAGGCTTAAATGTCCGCCGGAAAATATTTTCATGGAATCAGAGCGCTGCCAGAATTCAGTCTGTTTGGAGGGATCATACATGGAATATGCGGATCAATGTGTCGGCAATTGTGATTCAGAAAACATGGAGAGCACATTCTATCACACTGGTGATTCGTCATTCATTTGCTGCTGTTGAGTCCATACAAAGGTACTGGCGTGGTTTCAGTGCAAGAGTTGCTCTAGAGAAAGAACATTTTGCATCGACGGTCATCCAAAGCTCTTGGCGTTCATTTTTTGCGAAAAGAGAATTTACCTTAGATGTTCTCGAGATAATTTTTGTTCAGGGCGCAGTCCGAAGATATCTGGCGAAGAGAGCTGCAAATCATCGTAGACTTTCAATTCATAAGATACAGCATGCGTCAAGATCCTTTCTGGCTGTGCAGGAACTGGGAAGACTTCAGAGAGTGCAGCTTGAGCATATGGTATATCACAAAGCGATGGTCTCCATTCAGGTATGTTGTTTCAATATCTTTCGGGCATTGTGCTTCAATGGGTCACGAAACTCAATTGGATTCATCTTAGGCTTTGTCGCGTCGATGGCTGCAGCAGAGGAGCTATCAGAAGTATATAAGTATTTCTGTTGTTTTGCAGACATGGTGGAGAAGCCAAGCAGCTCAATGTAGATACCAAAGCTTTCGGAATGGAATACTTACATTGCAGTCAGTTTTTCGATCGTCTCAATGTCGAACTAGGTTTGTACACGATCACATGAATGCAGTCGTCATACAATCGCAATGGAGGTGCTTCGCAGCATGCATCAGATACAGAGCACTTGTCGGGGATGTGATCACAGCGCAAAGTGTGGTTCGTCGCTTTTGTGTCCTTCATACGCGAAAGAGGCAATATCTTGCAGCCTTGAAAGTGCAATCTCGTGTCCGTGGCATTGCAGTCAGATCTAGCCTATCAATATATCACACTCAAGCTTCCATCATACAGGCAGCGTTCCGTGGATTCGTGGCTAGGGTATGCTATAGCGTTGATGTAGTCGACGTAATCACAATCCAGAGCATGGGACGTCGATGGCTCGTAAAGCAAATGCTAATGAAGCGGGAGTGTGCTGCAATGAAGATACAGTCTGTTGCCCGCAAGAGAGCAAGCCAAAAAGTTGTTTTTGTCCGTCGAAGAGAAATGAAGATTCAGGAATCACAGAATGCAATGGTATGCAAGCTCCAATCAGTCTACCGAGGATACAAGTCACGGGAACATATCCATTCTCAACATATTGCAGCGGTCCAAATTCAATCTACATTTCGTGGTTTCGCAGCTACAAAAACATTCATGGACCAACAGCGAGGCGTAATAATTGCCCAAAGTCTCGCACGCAGATCGATAGCAGTCAGAAACCTTGCAGGGACGTTTTCAGCTGTCATTATCATGCAGAGCTTTGCTCGCTTGGTTGTCGCTAGACGACAACTTCACAGTCGCAGAAGGGAGCGGTCCCTTTCCTATCGAAAAAGTCACAGCAGTAGTCAGATACAGTCGTTATGGAGGGGGTATGTGACCCGCAAAAGAGTATCCAGACATATTGCAGCGAGGAAGATTCAAAAGACATGGCGTTGCTTTGTTACTCATATTGATTTTCTTGTGCAAGTGATGTCGGTGCTTTCGATGCAAGCCCAGGTACGAAGGTATCTTGTAATGAAGACATACGAAAAAAAGTATCATTGTGTGTTGAAGATACAATCCTATACTCGAGGATACGCAGTAAGGGACCACGTGCGGAAGTTGAGAGAAGCTGCCACTAAAATACAAGCTGCATATCGATCGTACTTAGGTCGCAGCATATTTGGTGTCCAGAAATGGGCTGCTGTGGAGGTGCAACGAATGACAAGAGGGTTGTGTACGAGATTAAATGTTGAAATTGAGCATTATGCTGCAACTGAAATTCAAAGAATTTGGCGTGGTTTCGATCAGAATGTTGAGTTTACATGCATGCTTCATTCCACACTCAAAATACAGTCCTGCGTACGCAGATACGTTGTAGAGAAGACCTATGAGAGGTTACAACTCAATCGTAACTGCAAGGCTTCTGTCATTCAAAAACAGTATCGAACACATGTCTGTAAACGGAGAATGTCAGGGGCCGCGAGAACAATTCAGGTTTGCTTCCGTGAATACTTGGCGCGGTGGCGAGCAAATATGCTCACGCGAGCCACAGTTCGCTTGCAAGCTGCGTTTCGAGCTCGTGTCACAAGGCAAAAAAGGACAAAGGTGATTACCAACGTAGCTCATAGAGTTCATCGTGCAAACAAGCGGGCTCAAGATGACCCGACGCAAAGCCTGGGTTGCAGAACAAGCATTGCCTTAGCAATTCTGCAAGCAAGCACAAGCCTAGCAGAAATAATGGATGCAGTGAAAACCCTTGAGTCAGCGACGCGGTTTTCAGAAAAATGTTGCGAGGTTTTTACGAATGCAAATGCGGCGAAGATTCTGCTTGACTTAATTCGAGCATGCAACCGCAGCTTGCCCCACGTGGAGTTGGTGCACTGGATTCTTCTGACCCTCGAGAATGTTGGCCAACACACTTCACTTTTGACTGGATTTGCTGATTGTAAATCTGCAGAAGTCTTCCTTGACAAAGTGCAGATGTTCCGTGACAAAGACGGGATCTTCTGCCTCTCCGTATCTCTCTTGCAGAGAATAATTTTTGCTCATGATGACGTCAAGGATTTTTGTGGAATGCATGAGCACCTGAAACGTCTGAAAGGAATCTACAAGCTGTCATTGCGTAGAGCTCGGTCTGCTTCTAAAGATTCAAAAATGAAGACCAAGAGCATCCGAAAGTATGAGCGACGTGAAACATTCGATAGATCAGAGGCGCTGAAGGTGCTTGGTGAGCTTATTGATTCTGTCCAACTACCTTCACAGACTCCGAGTATCCTTCAGAAAAAACACTTTTTCTGAGACTCGTAACTCGTAACCATATTTGACTTATCCTTACATGATCAATAGCTTGATTGAATCTTTATACCATGCCCTTGTTTTTCACACAAGAAATGGATGTGCTTGCCTTTGAAGCTCCTCAAGCCATGGGCCACTGCAATGTTATATACCGCCCACAACGGAAGACATGTCAGATAGATTTCGTGTTCTGCTCCTGCTGCAAGTTATTCAACATACTGTAACTCCTGTTATGAAGGTTCGCCATTCGCAACTGCTACTTACTGGTTGTCACTCATTACGCTTAAGGCCTTGAAGAAATATGGTCTGGTCACTTGAAGATTGATGCTGTTTACACCGTAACGCAGTAAGCGCTCTTGAGTTCAACTTCTAGGAATCTGCTCCTCCAATTGAGAAACTTGGAATCTGTCCACTCATCCTCGTCCCAACTGGTTTCAATGCTCAAGACGACTCGGATAAAAGTCCTCGCAACAAGTTGCTGATAATATGCTGTCTTTGGTAGGATTGAAAACCTCCACATCGGACATGCCATTGGATTCCTTTTCTAGTCCTTTGTCTCAATACAGAGAAACCTCTAGACGTCGTCTTCTCAATATGAGTTCGATGTTCATTTAACTGCAGCTTCATAATCTGAGCTCTCGGTATCATCTTCGCTATCTGTGCTGTTCTGTTTGCCAACTTCTGATATACACTCATGTTCCATGATCCTGGCCTCGTTCTTCTTGAATATCAGAAGGGCTTAATTAGAATTTCAATTCTCAAATTTATGTGCGGAACTGCTTCGGAGTGAATCAATCAATCCTCGAATACTTTTCGGCGACTTTTTGCTCGACATGCTTTAAAAAAGTATGTGTCACCCACTTCCTTGCTCGTCCTTTCTACAGTAGAGACCCACCCAAATGGCAGAGCATGATGATTGATTGATGCATTCATTCCTGTACAGTACCTGGTACAGTATCGATCCAGAGGCCACACACGCTGTTGTGCAAAACGTGAAATGCGAAAGACATGGCACTTGCCAAAGGCGAAGAGTGGCAGATTTCTGAAGCCTCAGCAAGTGAAGGGAAGAAAAAAAAGTATTGCTTCTCTTCGATTTTGCGTGTCATCCTTGCACAGGGACCATGCTAATCTTCTCTGTATTTTTAAGCGTTTGTTTGATGTTCTGGCCGAAACCAGAACACATTCGGGAGCGAAAGCACGCTATATATACACCCTCTCCAATTGTTTCTCACGAGAGAGGAAAGGATTAATAGAAGATGTATTTTTTATTAGTAAGGGGCAAATGACATCAGACGAACTCTGATAGCGTATTTGATGTTTCAGGCCAAAGCCAGAACGCTGTCACAGGGAGGTGTAGGTTTTGAGGCTGAGCTGCAGCAGTACGTGACTACACCTGGTACGAACCGGTCAACAGTCACAAAAGTTGGCAAAGGTACATATAAAGTGCCTTCTGTGACAAACGAACCACACATTCATGCATTTACTGAAACCGCAGGCAGAAACTTGGCCAAAAGCAAAAGGTTGATGTTCCTGACATGTCATCTGATTCTCAAAAGTGTCATCAAGACGCGAGATTCACTTGCAATATTTGCTTTGATGCTGTAGTTGAGCCTGTAGTGCCTCGCTGTGGGCACTTATTTTGTTGGCCCTGCTTATTTCGATGGCTGGAACCTGGCATGCTACCAGATGAACGAGCCTCACTAGGACTTTTACCAACAGCTCCTACAAACAGCAGCCGCTGCATGTGTCCTGTATGTAAATCACCTTGTTCCACACGCACATTAGTACCCATATATGTCCGATCCGATGAATCGATACAAATAACTTCAAGAGGGCAAGAAGTGACCATACCAGAAAACTTGACGTCGAAAATCTCAGTACAAAATCGATCATCGACTACTGATCCAATACATCGCGTCAGCGTAGAAGGCGATGGAAGGACTTCTCCATCTCTACCCGACGATCCAAATTTGGGATTGAGACAAAGACTGGTGCCGTCACGACCAGCTGCATCGTCCCCATTGCCACAATCACCGAACCACGATTCAAGACGTAACAACAACCTCATGGTGACGCAGTCTCCAAACAGTCATCGGGCATCCTTAAGCCATGGCATTATGCTGACTTTTCAACAAGCTACGTCTTCGTCTGTGCCTCCACTTCACAGAAGAATTGGGGATGTAGCAGAGTTAGATGCACACCCCAATGCAACCGAGTATCTTTCGCGTCTTTTGATCATTCTGACTTCATTTGTCATCCTTTGTCTCTTGCTATTATAGACTAATTTCGGTGGATTGGAAGGTAACCACTTTGGTTCTAGGACTAAAAACAAAGATTTCTATTCCTAATGAAAACACCGGAAAGTACTACTTTCGTTTTCAGTATTCTCGTTCCTTCTAGCAGATCAATTTTTTCATCCGCATCTTCGATTCTTCTAAACGAGCAAGGCACTATCAGAGAGAAAGAGAGCTATCAGTAAAGATTCTCTGGAAGAACTTGGCAATCGGTCTCAATTTCAACTTACAAAACTCCGAAAGTTGTCTGCGATGTCAGTATCCATCATATCATGAAGGGGTTGGCTCGATTCACTTGTATATCCTGGACATAGAGACTCTAGAACTTTGTCTGAATTTTGTCCGTCTGAAAGGATGGTTATTTTCTGTCTTGTCGACTCGCGCAAAATAGGTGATAAGATTTTATAAAGCGCATTGAACCACTTTGACGAACTCGTCAATTTTGGCGGTAATACGAATGGACTGTACTTGGAGTGAAGTGCAGACCACTCACCTTTGGCGAATTTATGAGTAGTGTGTGATGCGCTCGTTGCGGGAAATGATTGTCCATGATGCTGCAGAACTTTTGAATGAACTTGAGTAATTCACGCCTGCATAGAACCGAAAAGCTAAGACCAGCAAGGTCGATAGTGGATGTCATCAAAGCATCTGACTCGGGTTCGAGCAGTTGCCAAAGATGCTCCATAGCATAGACATAATCTATAAAGGAAGGAATGGTCGCGGTTAGGTAGCGTTTCAGATGAGGTCAAGATGACTTGAGAAATTTTTACGGTTGAACAACGTCTGGAGAGATTTTGTTTTTCTCTACCAGCACCGAATCGATGATACCAGGCCTTTGTAGCAATATATGGCGGTCCGAGTCGTCTCTATCACAAAAGCAAAAAGAAATATTCGTTTGCAAACATCAAAGTTTGGATGCGGCCGTGCCAGTATTGTGTAGATATAGTTTTCCTCCCTCCATTACAAGGTCGCTTCACATATCTTTTTTGCCCGGTCACGTCGATTCTTCTGCATCACAAGATATGGAGATGGAATTCCATCAGGGTCCGTTTGACTACCATCGTTGTCCTGGAATAGACTGGAAGATCAAGGTGACTTGGAATAATCGATCTCCGTAATCGCTTCTTCAAATTTCTCGTCACCGCCCCGAAATCTACAATGATGCTACTCATTCTCGACTTCCATCTGTGTGACTTTGACACTGGTATCTCAGAGTGCGTAAATTTCACGAGTAAAATTGCAATTGAAATCAAGAGGTACCATCGAAAAGTAGGCTCTGTGGGCCGCTTATTCGACATTGTTGCGAGGCCGACAGTGAAGCTGTGTTGTGACAGTCTGACCGAAAAATGAACATGGATTTGTCACATGTGACATGATGCATGATAGGATCACAATGTCGTACTCGTATTGTACCTGGTACACGTACACGTGTACTGGAGAAATTTGAATTGTCGTCTGTCCTACTGTTACTGTGGATTGGTTGTCTGACGTTTGTGCGATGTTGAAATGATGGTGATGTGTTGTTACAAGAAGCATCCATCATCACAAATCAATACAAGTACAAAATACTTGTACCGATCGCAGGACCGGACAAAGCTTCGATCCGTAGGTCTTGATTCATTTCCTGAAGCTACCGAACCCTGATATGCCGAGTCAGCTGATAAGTTGCGGGAAAAAGAACAAGGCTTCAGCTTTTGGATCCAAAACGATGGTGACGGCCTGGCTGTGTTTGTCGACATCATTCGCACCCACCGCACGGGGAGCCTTTGTCCGAAACCAGGCATTCAAGTCGCCATCATTTGCAAATCGTGCAGCTGTGTCGATCAAAGCGACACTCCCGTCGTCCAGAATGAGGCAAGGGCCGTCCCGTTTGGCGTTGTCAACCGCTAACAAGGATTATGATCTTTTGAACAAAGAGAAGGGGCTTGATTCATACGCTCCCAATGAATTCGAAAAGGAGATTTATTCCTGGTGGGAAAATTCTGGATGTTTTCAGCCAGATGCCAAACAAAAGCCCAATGGCGAAAAGGAGCCTTATGTATTACCAATGCCTCCGCCAAACGTCACTGGGCGTTTGCATATGGGTCATGCCATTTTCGTTGCTTTGCAAGATGTTTTGGCCAGATTCCACCGCATGAGAGGCCGCCCTGTACTTTGGTTGCCTGGTGCGTACCACATACATGTTTTGCCCCTGCTTTTCTTGTACGGTGCATATGCTAATCCTTTTCTCGATAGGGACGGACCATGCCGGGATTGCCACCCAACTGCAAGTTGAAAAGCTTTTAATTGCCGAGGGAACAACGAGAGAAGACGTAGGTCGCGAAAAATTCTTAGAACGAGTATGGGAGTATAAAACAGAACAAGGTGGACACATAACGAAGCAGTTGCGTTCGCTTGGGGCCTCCGCAGATTGGACTAGAGAACGATTTACAATGGATTCCGACTTGAGCATAGCTGTCACGGAGGCTTTTGTTCGGCTTCATGAGAAAGGCCTGGTTTACAGAGGCGAGTATATGGTGAATTGGGCGCCCCTATTGAAAACAGCAGTCAGTGACCTCGAAGTCGAATACTCCGAAGAAGAGGGTAAACTGTACTACTTCAAATACATGGTGGAAGGAAGTGATGGTAAGATTAAGGGTGACCGTGTCAAACGAATCTTTGGATCTCTTTTTCTCATACATGGCTTTGGAAGATTATTTGCCTGTCGCCACTACTCGACCAGAGACAATCATGGGCGATACAGCGGTTTGCGTACACCCTGATGATAAGCGCTATCAAGATTTTGTTGGAAAGAAAGCTCTTGTTCCAATGGGAGACGGACGCACTATTCCGATTATTGCCGATGACTACGTGGATATGGAGTTTGGAACTGGTGCGCTGAAGATTACTCCTGGTCATGATCCCAATGACTACGCCATCGGAAAGAAGTATGACCTCCCGATCATCAATATCATGAACAAGGATGGAAGTTTGAATGCAAATGCCGGAATCTACAACGGTTTGGATCGCTTTGAAGCTCGTGAAAAGCTGTGGCAAGATATGGAGGAGTTGACACTTACAATCAAGGTCGACCCCCACATGCAACGAGTACCCAGATCGCAACGTGGTGGGGAGGTGATTGAACCCCTCGTAAGCAGTCAATGGTTTGTCAAGACGGAAGGAATGGGGGCAAAAGCGCTAAAGGCTGTCGAGAGTGGTGATATCAAAATTGTTCCTCAGCGCTTTGACAAGATTTGGAACAATTGGCTTACCGATATCCACGATTGGTGTATTTCTCGTCAACTTTGGTGGGGACACCGAATCCCTGTCTGGTACGTTGGCGAATCAGGGGAATCAGACTACATCGTGGCCCGCAATGAGGCAGAAGCTCGCGAGAAGGCTATCGAGCAGGGATTTTCGGATGATGTTGTTCTGCGGCAAGAGGAAGATGTCTTGGATACTTGGTTCAGTTCTGGACTCTGGCCTTTTGCTACAGTTGGGTGGCCAGCATCAGAGGGTGTAGAGGGTTCGGACTTATCACGCTTCTACCCTGGTACATGTTTGGAGACAGGATACGATATTCTATTTTTCTGGGTTGCTCGCATGGTAATGATGGGTATTGAATTGACTGGCAAGAGCCCGTTTAGCGTGGTTTACTTGCATGGTCTAGTGCGGGCTGCCGATGGAAGCAAAATGTCAAAGACGAAGGGAAATGTTCTCGATCCGTTGGATACTGTGGCAAAATTTGGCGCAGATAGTCTCCGTTATTCTCTAGTTACAGGTGTAACTCCTGGCCAGGTAAGCTTCGAGCCAAAACATTTCTTACAATCTTCCGTCATTCCTAACAAAGGTGTGACCATAGGACATTCCTCTGAACATGGAAAAGATTGAAGCGAACCGAAATTTTGCGAACAAGCTCTGGAACTGCTGTAAATTTGTGACTGGCAATGCCTTAAAGGATGTTGAGAAGGCCGAACTGAATGAACTAGGAGTTTCAGGGCCCATCACAGAAGATGAATTTCAGAGTCTTTCACTTCCAGAAAGATACATTATATCCAAATGTCATGACTTGGTGAAATCAGTCACTGCTGACATTGAGAATTATCAGCTTGGTGCTGCAGGAAGTAAGGTATATGAGTTTTTATGGGATCAGTACGCCGATTGGTATATCGAAATTTCGAAAACACGACTATACGAAGGCCTTGGTGGTGGCGACGAAGACGAAGCCAAGGCAGCGCGCCGTGTTCTAGTTTACATTCTTGATACAAGTCTTCGCTTGTTGCATCCGTACATGCCGTATGTGACCGAGCAGCTTTGGCACCATCTCCCACGGTCATCTGCTTCGGATGAACAAGCAGCGCACGCTCTTATGCTTTCAGACTGGCCACAGATGGATGACAACAACCCCTTGGTGACGAGTCAAGAAGCTGTTAGTTCCTTCGAGTGTTTCCAGGCTCTTACCAGAAGTATTCGTAATGCCCGCGCTGAGTACAATGTCGAACCAGGGAAGCGCATTAGCGCTGTCGTTGTTGCCTCAGGTGATTTGAAGGCTGAACTAGAAAAGGAATTGAAGTCTCTTGTTGCATTGGCAAAGTTGGATCCAGAGAGCGTCAGTGTCTGTGAAGCGGGAAGTGACGAAGCAAAGGCTGCTGTGTCGGAAGACTCTGTTCAACTTGTTGTTCAAGATGGCGTGGAGGCATTTTTGCCACTCTCTGGGCTCATCGATCCCGAGAAGGAAAGAAAGAGACTGCAAAAGCAGCAAGAAAAACTGGAAAGTGAAATAAAAAAGCTCTCTGGTAGACTGCAGTCCAAGGGCTTTGTCGATAAAGCCCCTCTAACTGTCGTTGACAAAGCAAAGGCGGAGCTTGCTGAGCTTGAAGATCAAGCAAAGAAGGTTGAAAGCAGTTTAGAAGCCCTTCCAGTTTTAAAAAATTGAAAAGAGTGAATTGTACTCATTTAGCTCTTTTTTCCTTCTCATTTCCATATCTCGTGTTTGCCTTCGATTGCCAACATCGCGAAGGAGCTGGCGCCATAGTGTTAGTAATCACTGGTCCTGATGTCAGCTCTTCCGTTAACAAAATTAGCAAGTCTTCTTGTCAAGACTCTGGCAAAGCCACTGTCAAAACGAATCAAGACTCAATTCTCTAAGAACAACACAACTAAGGCCATGTTGATAGGGATTGGGCAGACATCACACTCAGTCACCTCAAGGATGCAGATTTGGAGTGCTGGATATAGAGTTAAGAAGATCAGTGCTCTTGAACCGGAGAAGGCGTTGCAGGATGGCGCCGAGTTTGTTGGCGAGGCGTTCATTTTTTTCGTCAGCGGGAACCTCGTTGTTTGGGAATACAGGAGGTCTAACGAATCAGCGAGAAAAAAAAGCGAGAAGCTTCAAGCGAAGCTGAATGCTCTTGACGAAAGACTGAATGCAGTCGAAGACGTCGTCAAGAAGAACTCTCAATCCATATTGGGGATTCGAGGGAATTATGTTGAACCAGAATCCAAGACGTTGGTTCCAATTGACGAGGGCGAAGCTCCAAAACAGACCGATAGGACACTCTCGAACTCAAAGGAATGGGGGAGATCATGGTGGAAAATTTGGTAGCTTCTCTCGAACCGCCGCATGAAAAGACTGTTTTGTGTATAAAATGGCCGATAGCGTATCTGGCATAGCTGAGTCTCCTCAAAACGACCTACGAGCGAACTTCTGAAAGGACTATTCTTTCAATCAAACTTGTAGTCTGGGATGAATGGCTTCCACTACGAATAAAAATCCTCAAAGTAATGCTGATTGTTTCTCCTTAGACCGTTGAAAGTGTTGCAAAGATTACTTAATAGCTATTGATCTTCTCAGCAAGAAACACCAAGTCAAAATCATAATCTTTTCTATTTTCGAAGTACCGATACCTTGTATCGTTGCTTGTATATTTAGAACAAATGAGTTGAATGGCACAAGGTCAACATATATATTTTTAAAAGTACGCTCATGCTCGCTCCTTCACAGGTGTTCTCCAAAGCTTTCGGTTGATTCTAGAATTGATAGCATGGATACTTGGAACAAAACCACCGATCACTTTCATACTATGCTTAAAAGCAATGAAAACAGATTTTAAGTGTCTTAAATTGACTGTTCTTGAGACTCAACTGAGTCAGAATCTTCTAGCTTCCACTTCTCCATTTTCTCATTCAATTTTAGCCGAGACACGATTCTTTTCTTCGCCACTAGACCCTCTCCCGAAGTAACGTGTTTGCTTGTCAATAGATAGTTGTCTAACCCGCCAGCATTGTCAATCGAACGGAGTGTGGAGGTTGTCAGATGAAACTTGATCATTTCATCAAGAATCTCAGAATATACTTTCTTGGTAAAGACATTTGGCTTGAACTTTCGCTTTGTCGATTTCATACTAAAAGAAACGTTGTTTCCAGATCGAATGTCTTTGCCATCGTAGAGACCTCGTTTTGATCGATTGCTGCGATGACGCACTGCTCCAGTGCTGGATGCCTGTGACCATTCCTGAGGACGAAAACCGAAAGACGGCACAGTCAAACCAGCGGCATGTGTCACGTTTCGTGAAGAGAATAACCCAATCGATGTTGCCTTTCTTAGCATGATTTTTGTGACAGGTACGGATGGATCAAGGATTCAACGTCTGTAATAGTTATGACGAGTAACGGATTAGATGTGGACCATCAGTGACCACCCCCCAATTGAATTCCGACCGATTCAGAATAGCGCGCTTTCAACAGAATAGAAAATTTGGAATCACGCTAAACGTCGCTAAAGGTACACCTGGTTTGGTGAAACTAGTTACACCGTAAAGTTACCAGTTGGATACGCCTTCCTTACTTCTAGTTCTCTTCTAGTTGTGAAGTCGAATGCCATCAGTAAAGCAACGAAACCTTTGACGTCTTGCTCGATCGTCAGTTTGGCGTGAAATGACGCGTTCAATAGAACAATCTGGTTTGTCGTACCAGGGGTTTTATAAAACGGATACAGTGTGAATAATATAAAGGAGCAACCTCCCTGTGACAGCGTTCTGGCTTTGGCCTGAAACATCAAATACGCTATCAGAGTTCGTCTGATGTCATTTGCCCCTTACTAATAAAAAATACATCTATTAATCCTTTCCTCTCTCGTGAGAAACAATTGGAGAGGGTGTATATATAGCGTGCTTTCGCTCCCGAATGTGTTCTGGTTTCGGCCAGAACATCAAACAAACGCTTAAAAATACAGAGAAGATTAGCATGGTCCCTGTGCAAGGATGACACGCAAAATCGAAGAGAAGCAATACTTTTTTTTCTTCCCTTCACTTGCTGAGGCTTCAGAAATCTGCCACTCTTCGCCTTTGGCAAGTGCCATGTCTTTCGCATTTCACGTTTTGCACAACAGCGTGTGTGGCCTCTGGATCGATACTGTACCAGGTACTGTACAGGAATGAATGCATCAATCAATCATCATGCTCTGCCATTTGGGTGGGTCTCTACTGTAGAAAGGACGAGCAAGGAAGTGGGTGACACATACTTTTTTAAAGCATGTCGAGCAAAAAGTCGCCGAAAAGTATTCGAGGATTGATTGATTCACTCCGAAGCAGTTCCGCACATAAATTTGAGAATTGAAATTCTAATTAAGCCCTTCTGATATTCAAGAAGAACGAGGCCAGGATCATGGAACATGAGTGTATATCAGAAGTTGGCAAACAGAACAGCACAGATAGCGAAGATGATACCGAGAGCTCAGATTATGGAGCTGCAGGTAAATGAATATCGAACTCATATTGAGAAGACGACTTCTAGAGGTTTCTCTGTATTGAGACAAAGTACTAGTAAAGGAATCCAATGGCATGTCTCTATTTCCAACAATCACTTGTAGGAGTTCGTCCTTTGAAGCGATAGTGCTCCGATCTCATACAAGAATTTTGGTTACAATATAATTTGATACCGTTCATTGCCAACTGTGACCTATCATATCAACGGCGAATTTGAAATTGGCGGTCGATTTGATTTGAATGCCGTTCATTGAAAGGTAACCAGTATAAAATCGAAGGCAACCAGACAACAGCTTCCGAACATCTCTACCTATTGGTTCATCAAACTTAAAAAAATCAGTCTATCACAGCCACCGATTGTATCGGGATTTAGAATTCTCTTGTATTGGTTGGTCTTCTTCAACAATCGTTGCAATTTCTTTTCTAAGGACCGGTGTGCCATCTAGTTGTGACTCCGTCCATCGACTGGAAATGGACGCAATGTCTTTTGGATAGGACAACAGACTAATATCTTCCCCATGCTCGTCTGGAAATGCCAACCACGACCCATTTAGTGGTGCCTTTCTCCCGTCCTCCCCATTGTACGCAAATTCACCAAAGCTTTCCTGCGTCTCCTGCTTCCAATCAAGTGCACATGATGAAAATACTTTGTTCATCGATTCCAAATTCTTCGTTGTCTCGTCCCAGAGCAACTTGAACCCTTCTGAAACTGATCCCTTGTCCAGATTACGATCACTTTCTCCCATGAAACTTTTAGGCAAATCTCCCTCTGCACAACTGCTTCGACGTAGAGTACCAGATGCAAGCCCCGACCGGTACTTTTCAAGATTCCCAAGAGCCGGATGGTCAGGGATTTTAGTCAAAGGCTTTTGGTCTTTTTTACTTCCTGGTTCATTTATTGATTTTTGATAAACAACGGAAGCCAAAACATCCTTCTGAGATTTTTCCAACTTTTGAAAGAGCTGTCTACTCACATGGTCGAGCTCGGTTGAGTCCTCTTGCGGCACTGAAACGATATCATCTTCCGTTGATATAACTAGCTCACGTTGGTCAATCTCCAAGGCAGTTGCTATCTCTTGGCTTCGTCCTATACCGCTGGGGTTTTCAGGACCACCGGGTAGCTGGTTAAAACTATCTCTCCGGACAAATACGACACTGGACTGAGCCTCAGGCGCGTTTTCATATATCGATTCATGGGATGCCGAGTGCTCGTTATTGTACGTGACAACAAAGGCACTATCTTTTGATCTCTCATTCTTTTGCGGCGTTGATGTTTCAGGAATTGTTGACGGTGTCGACGGCGGGGAGCCCCTCAATGCTTTTGCAGGTGTTGAAGGTGTTCCTTTCACCGCAGTGTTCTGAGCTTTGTTCTCATTCTCGTAAGACGAATCCGTCTCCCCACAGTTATCGGTTCCATTTTTCTTCCGATCTTTCTGCAAGCAACACAACACAAATGAGATCGTTTGGTTGAGTGGTGCCTTCTCTTGTAACCATGAAACATGGGAAACCAGCTCGAAGAACTTACTGTGCACGAAATCAAGCGGCGTAGCCTTGAAAACTTCTTCTTTCTAACCGACCTAATCATTGTGCAGACAATTGCAGAAAAAGCTAGGCCTAGGTGGTCCAGAAAATAGGAAAGGATGTTAATACTCGGCCACAATCAAATGAGCAAACAACCGACCAATGTTGAACCAGACGCGGACTTGACAGCCGGACTCCGTCTTTTGGTGCCGAAATCGCTACCCGGTACTACCACTATACTACACAACAGATGACGGGATGTATACTACACAACAGATGACGGGTTGTATGACGTTGAATGGATCCTGATGTACAGTAGCACCAGCCAGATCCAGCACTTCAATCCTTGATCATTCGTGAAACGGACACAATTTTGATTTTCGGTAACTCGAAAATTATTTTCATTTAGCCTTTGGATGATTTTGACAATGCTGCTGGCTGTCTCTCACTCCCATAACTGCCAAATCGCGTACACTACAAACTTACTGAAGGATATATCATTACCGCGCATTTCCGCACGAAACGTGGGGATGGCTCAAAAGTGGATTTGTTTGGGGGACGGACGAACAAGGACGTCCAAATAAGAAAGGAATTCTCCAGCTTACAAAAAACGGGAGGAAGTATATCCGAGATTATTTTTTACGATCCTCCCTCCCCTAGTTTCCTTTCTAGGTTCGTCAGTGGAAGATTCCGTTTACGGTCCGAAACAGACGTACCCAGTACGATACGGTATTTACGTACCCATCATACTTTAGGCCCAACAGACTTCAGTCATTTCTCCGAAAAATCGTACTTTTTTTGGAAAACACCAAGAACAAAATGATGTTTAGACGGTTGATGTTCAAGCGGATTATAGATTGCTGACGGAGCCGCTGCTTTTCCTTCTCCCTTAGCGTGATACTACCATATTTTCATTATTGGTGAAGCAGAGCAGCATATTCCTTCTCCGACCGTGCAAATGATCTACAGAGTAAAGCGGTTCTGGAAGAATCACCATGCGTTTCAAGGGAAATGCAGTTCCCTACTGTCAACAATCAGCCTTGGGATGCCACATGAATTGCATAGGAATCAACATAATGCCCTCTATTCAACGCTGCCAACAAAAATCGTCTCGTTGGATTCATTCATAGCAAAAGGAGGAGTGGTGCCAATCGCTCATCTTTTCGCCACGAAGTTGCACCAGCAGTTGTGAGGATATGCAGACCAAGATTATAAGCGAAGCTACTCCTAGAACAGATAAGTATTCGTTATTAAATAGAGCTCTAGTTTAGTGTATTTTGGTTTTTGTTGATTTTTGTTGATTTTGTTGATTTGAGACGCTTGATGTTGTTGTCGATGTTTTCGTCTTGGAGGATGTCTTATTTGATATCAGGGAGATAAACGGGAATATCATGTTTTTGAAAAAAGGGAATATCATGTTTGAAAAAAAGGAGTGTCATGTTTGACGGGATTATCCTGTTTCAAGCGGGGAATACCATGTTTCAAGCGGGGAATACCATGTTTCAAGCGGGGAATACCATGTTTGAAACGTGAGACTGTCATGTTTCAAGCGGGGAATACCATGTTTCAAGCGGGGAATACCATGTTTCAAGCGGGGAATACCATGTTTGAAACGTGAGATTGTCATGTTTCAAGCGGGGAATACCATGTTTCAAGCGGGGAATACCATGTTTCAAGCGGGGAATACCATGTTTGAAACGTGAGACTGTCATGTTTGAAGCGTGGAATACCATGTTTGAAGCGGGGAATACGATGTTTGAAACGTGTGTTTGAAGCGGTGTTGTCTCACAGAATGAATTTTTCCAAGGTGTAGCTATCTTGATAATTGCTATCACAATCGACGAAGAAGACTGGGATGGCTTGTACTAGATTGGCTTTCTGCTATATTATCGCTAGTTCTTCTTGCCAAATTCTAGTGCTGAATATGTATTCAAAAGAAAAATAATTAAAATACTAGATCTATTAGTCAAAACTATAGTTCGTCGTGACTGAAGTCAGAAATATATACAGCTCGGTGTCTTTGCAGACTTAATGGCCGTGCGGATACATGTACTTCTTGAAATCCTTATGGAGCATCTCCAAAGCAAAGGTAAAGCTCAGGCTACTCATTTGTGGTGCTGTCCCCAAATATTCCATCATAAACGCCTTCAAGGGAAGTGGCTTTGGATCTGGAAAAGATGCAAACAGTGTCAAGCCTGCAACGCAATGCTGAAATGCAAACTCTCTCGCATGGTGCTCCTCTTTTCGCTGTTCGTGCCAGTCTTGGATTCTTTTGCAGGTGGGTCCAGACATCTCGTCTTTGTCATCTTCATGAGAGGCCATCGTGAAAAAAGCTAGCAACACCAAGCGTCTCAGATCAACAACATATATTCCAAGAGGCTGATTGTTGATAGTGGGGAACTGTATATGGACTATAACTTCCCAACGAAACATCTGCGAAATTTCATTCTGACAGGTACAGTAACAGCATTTGCATCACTACCACTCGAACTCAACGTTGAATCGGTCCATCAGCCTGCATTCTGTCTGTGCCCTGCGTGTATCCATTCCAAATATCTAGAGCTGCGACTCAGCACAAAATATTCTGCTGACTTCGAAGTGCTGTAGCGTTTATGAGACTTGGAAATCGATCATACTTCCGGCCCTACAGATTTTAGTCATCATACTTTTGGCCCTACAGATTTTCGTGGTAAAAGGTACGTACAAGTAATAGTACGGGATTTCCAGTACGAACAGCGGAATCCTACTCACAGGAATCTGACTTGGTTCCTTGTATATCAACAGTCACTTTGGGGGATTTTGAGAACTCGAAATGGTAGATTCTGAAGTTCCGTTTTCATCTGTTTTAGACTTAGTAAGTACTTGTTTGTCCGTCCCCCATAAAAACCTACTTTTGAGCCATCCCCCGTATATCAAAATCATACTTTTCCGCAATACCGGTACACGTACGTGTACCTGGAAATCATCTACCATACGATTACTAGCTAGTGAAATTTTAGTTCCCACATGGTATTGCAGAAAAGTATATCGGCACTCCGGATTACGAATAAAATTCAAGTTGGGACTTATTTTGTTACGTAGAAATCGTACTAATTTGAACGTAGACCAGAATACTGGTCTGGTTTCAGATCCGCACGGTATATATTGAATATATTCAAAAATATGTACGAAAACATCAAACATCAATATCGATGGAACGAACAAATAAAACGAAACGAGACACGAGAAACCAAGATATTTTTATGTAAATGTAATACCTCTGGCCTCGCTGTAGATTTTCTCAATAATGGCTCACTGCAAAACCTGTACCAGGCAAGGGTTGGTGGCATCGCTTTTGTCAACCCATCATCTATCAACGGAACACGCTGCATGGACGGGGATACCACAAAACTTGCAACAAAACTTGCAACGGTGCGCTCCAGGTCCTTCTTTTGCACAAGACTCGGCTTCGCATCCAGCACATGCACATTTGCCCACTTTTGCCCACTTTTGCTGGCGTTATGCAAGGTTGGAATCCTCTTGTTTTGTTGCCAAACATATCAATCAGCCGTGGACGGAAAAGGGCTTTGATTTCCACCACATTATTGGGGACATGATAACTTGCTACTTGATCCTCTTTGTGTTGGCGTCTGTTGAGTTCTTGTTGATATCATCATGGCCATGATGAAGACAAAGGACCGCCAGGAGCATTATTTTGGCTCTCTTTTGTGAAGAACATGCTGTATTGCATTCCTTCTTCATCTCCAGTATCGACAACACTTCTTCATCCCCTGACTCAGCAATCAACACTGTTCTGTGATGGCTGGTCCATGAGGCTATCGATGCTTTGATTTGATACCGGTCGTTGTTTTGCTTGGATGTCTGTGTTCTCTGCTGAGAAGATCACTGCCAGATGGCCGATATCGTTGTCAAACCGATGACAGTCTGTTTGCAATCTTGCCTTTTGCAGCGAACCATTGGGTCCAGCAGAGATACAAAAAACTTCTGGTTTAAATCCAAAATTGGATTGAGCCCAGAACACTAGTGGCGGCTTCTGTCACGACGAAAAGCAGGGATGTGGTGGAGTGGCGATACCGTTGTTCAAGTTTCGCTCCTAGAATGCATGACTTCATAGCCGAAGGCCTCCATAGTATAATATAACACCCCAGTATAATATAAGATATTAGTTGACTGTGAATCGTTTTTTTTTATGTTTTTTTTCTTGGCACTTCTTCCCTTAGAATCAACCAGACATATTCTCTCCTGAGTATTGGGTCGGCAGCCATCTTGGTATCTATTGGAATACTACGTGTCAATTAATTGAGAAGGGCACATGCACTAGTACCTCACAACCAAACAACGAAGTATAGAAAAATATAACAATCATTTCTACTAAACTTTTTTAGGTCTTCCCCCCAAGATATGACAGGGAATTGTTACTTCATCTCCTCCTTGACCAAAATGGTTGGAGTATTTTCAATTTCGTCTCATTGTCGGGGCAAGGGTTAGATGATGCACGATGTAGGTCCTTGCAAGACTGATCACCTCTTTTGGGAAGGTAACACTTCTTCTTGAAGTACTACTACTAGAGTACTAGCTAGCCTACAGTACTACTAGTGCTGGGCGTCGAAGATATGCCCCATGGTCCAATCACCACGATTCACAGTAGCTGACACATAGTGTTTCCTCCAGAGAATGCATGCCCCCCAGCTGGCTGGGGCATTCCCTCTTTTCTCTCTTTGCGTGTCCTTGATGTGTTCTTGGAGTGAACTATGCCATGATATTACAAATTGTGCCATGAAGCATCAAACGATATCCTGTGCTTCTATCCACGATAAGCTATGTTTATATGGTGATGGGACGTACAGATGTTACCGTATATCAGACGATATACCTTTCAGCTGGTCACTACAGTACTGTTACATTACTGCTGTGTTGAATTTTAATTTAAAAAATGTTATTACGGTTCGTGAAGTGGTACCGGTACCTGCGGTACCGGTACCTGGTACGGTATTTTAAAATATCATAATTTATTTTTACTTGTCTGTCCATCGAACGGTGGTATATAAAATACTATGCTGAAGGAGGCAACTACAGTACAGTTCAGTACAGTAATTTGAGTACTTGTATAAGAGAGTTGTAAATCTCAAGGTGATGGAGAAGAACAACTTTTTCCCTCCTTCTTGCACAGCATGCGATTTAAGCTTACTACTCTTGCTGCTGCTGCTACTAGTAGTAGTCGTATGATAGTGGTAGTACTGTCGTAGTAGTAGCAGTTGTAGCTGCCTTGCTTCTCCTGTCTTCTTGCGCTGGTACTGCTGGCTTCTTTGTTTCCAACGTCCTTGTATTCGTTTGTACCTATGGTTTTAGAAAGTCGACCTCATCCCACCTCACAACAAATGACATGCTGGACGACAGACTGAACTGCCCTGCCCCAGGAGGAGGAGATCTACCGCCACCACCAGCCAGCCAGTCAGCACCACCTCTACTACCTAGTAGTACTTCTTTGTGCAATGACGATAAGGTAGAAAAGATTCGCATGTTGACACTTGTTGCTTCATATATGCATTCAACAGTGGTACTGTAGTTACAATCATGATAGTACTGTTTTTATGGTAGCGTAAAAGTTCAAATTTTGTATTCATACATATTTTTTTGAATAGTAAAAATTGTAAAATTGGTCAAATTCGATGGATGACCAGACGACTCCTACACTACAGTATGTCACTGATCTGAAGAATCTTTGCTTACGTCAACAAGAACAAGAACAGCTGCCCCAGATTTACGAAAGACCTTACATTTGCAAATTCAAATTGCCCACATGCGTTCAAAAATGAAGCAAACAACACGAATCAATTCTAGAGCTCACTCTTCGGCTTATGCACTTGTTTGTTGCTTGGCTGTATCGACATGCAATGCGTTTCAAGCTTCCCAACCGGCGACAGCTTTGGGGTCGGTTTCGAGTTCTTCGACTGCCAGAACCACGGCTCTTCATGCTGCGAGCAGGAGAGAAGCTGCTCCGGCAGAAGGAAAAACAGAATCCAAGAAAGGAGCAAGAAAGTGGAGTGGATCAAGAGTGAAAGTAAATGCAAGTGCAAATGCAAATGAATCCACGGCTGCTTCTACAATAGGGACTCGGAGAATGAAGAAGAAATCACACCCAAATGACTACCTAATGATGACAGATGCACTGATGCACGACCTTCTCACGAGAGAGGAAGAGAGAGAACTAGGGATGAAAATACGACGGGCGTCAAAGGCAATGGCCAAAGTAACAAAATTCGCAGAGATGAAGCAATTGCGACTGCAGGAGTCGAACATGGAACAAGAAGCATACTCCAATGAATTCATCTCAGAAATGCAAATTGATCAATATCCAAGTTTGGGACTGGATGAAGAAGACATCGAGGGGCTTTCTATTTTTGGTGTACATTGCAATCGCCTTGAAGAAATGGATGCTCGAAGTCTAAGTGGCATGGACGATGATATCGAAGGCTGGAATTTTCAACGACTCCGAGAGACAGATTTCGACATTTTGGGAATTGATCAGTCGTCGTCATTTCAACCCAACTCCAGCCCGCTATCAATAGACAAAATTTTGACAGAAGAAGATGTCGTAGCAGAATTGAATATTGCTGGTGGTCGGGATGAATTGGCACGAATTATTCTTGATGGTGCTCTGGCAAAAGTAAGGCCATGCTGTGTGAAAGTTCTGGTTTTTCATCTTCGTCATGTCGTCTAATACTTCTGAAATTTTTTTATAGGAAAAGCTGATTAGCAGTAATATACGTCTAGTCCTCAGCATTGCAAAGACTTGGTGTCAACGATCCACTGCAGTGTCAGGTAATGCGCAATATGCAGGCGGTTGGGACAGAGTAAGGCCTCGCTGTGTGAAAGTTCTTGTTCTTCATCTTCACCATGTCGTCTGATGCTTTGTCTATTCAATGCTCCAACCGTTAACTTTTTAGCCGAGTCTCGAAGAAGCAATCCAAGAGGGTATTTTGGGTCTTTCCATAGCTGCAGATCGCTTTGAGCCTGAGCGCAACCTAAAATTTGCAACGTATGCTACTTGGTGGGTAACAAACTCAGTTCGCAGCTGTTTCAACACCGCCAAGGAAGTTGGTCTTCGTGTCCCCGTGTATTATCACGCCTATCGACAGAAGTATCAAGCGTTCGTCAAGCAGCAATACGACCTGACTGGCGAAGGAGTCACACTTGAAGATGCGGCCAAGGAACTTGACCTTACACCTAAGCGACTTGCCTTCATTCTACAGTCAACTACCTCACCAATTTCGATCAATGCTCCGCCAAATCAATTTCAAAAGGTTTCGATGCCCGGAAAAGCAGGTGGCGAAGAGGCCTCCAATGATCTCTTAGGAATGGCGGCCAACCTCAAATCTCCCGAGCCGTCACTAGAAGACCAAATCGAAATTTCTTTGCTGCGTCAGTGTCTAGAAAACGCGATGGCTACTGAACTATCCCCACACGAACGGGATATCCTTCGACTACGTCATGGACTGGACGACGGGGTATCAAGAACAGCACGGGAGGTAGCCGAAATATGTGGAGGGAGTGTGAGTCTGACTGATATACGCAATGTTGAGATGAGGGCGTGTCGTAAGCTCCGGTCGCCATATTCAGTACATACAGCTCGACTTCATGACTTTCTCGACTTTGTTGGTGCTGATATGACAACGGCGAAGAACTAGAATTTCAAGATGATTTTCTCATTAACTCGTTGTACAGAATTTTGTGTCTGTTACGCTCAACACTAGAAAAAGATAGAAATGACAATAATTCTTAAGATAACCTTTTCCTTGTTTGTTTGGAACTCTCATGATGCCGTCTCGAATAGCTTCTGCACGTAGCCTCTCATTTTACTCCCTTCCTTGAATTGATCAACAGTCAAATCCCTCTTTGTCTTCTCTGCTGCAAGACTAGAGCGTGACATCAACTCTTGCAAACATCTTAACTTGAACATATCTACTGTAGTTGTTTCGTCTGCAACCAAACAGAGATCTTGAGTCAACCTCTGAACAAGTGCCATGGCTGCCGTCTTGCTAGTAAATATAGCTTCCAATGCGAGGCCTACGCATCCATTTTGTGTTGTCCAAAATGTGTCTGTCTCGAGTATGGTTTCGTCCGTATCCGACGGAGTATTTGCCGCGGCGCTAATGACAGTCTCAATGATACCATCTGTGAGATTCGACTGCTCGCCAAATCTTCCATGAAGGAGCGATGATATTGCTTTCTTCACATGGTCTTTGACTCTCCGCAGTGTCTTTTCTTGGCACGAGGTTAATAACTCTTTCAAGAGAAGGAAGTTTGACGAGCTTTTACATAGTTGAATAGCAAGGCGGAAAAAACTTGGAACCATTCCCTCGATGATGTACTCTGCGCCTTCGTTGCTTTCCTTGTTAGCCTCGCCGAACACCTTGCACCAAATTATTGCAGCATCAGCAATGTCGTTGCTGTTTGCAGACCCCAAGGCAAGCTCTTCGGCAAAAAGGATACAAGCAGATTGAAGCAATGAAGCTGTGAAGGAAGTAAGTAGAAACGGCGGAACGTCACTGCCAGAGGCGAAAGACGGTCGTCCAAGTCGCGTCGGGGTTCTACGCAAGTCAACTTTTTGCCTTGGTGGCGATAACACCATTGAATCAGAAACATTTGAAATACGTGATAAATCCAGCTGTCGAAGCTCATTTCCCTCAGGACGGGCGGTGAGAAACGCTACAAGAGCCTTTTCAGTAGTCCACTCAAGCAACGTCTTCATCTGTGATCGGTACTCGTCACTGTTTTCAATTGTTGCTACCTTGTGCAAGACAAACTTTCCATATGTCTCGCACATACAGAGTATGTACTCAAAATGACTTTCTCTATACCCATTTCCAAAATTCTTTGTGTGAAAAAAAAAGGCGAATGAGTAGTTGCGAGACAAGCATACTGACTACGCCCCACCAAACTATCAAACTTACTGTATCCGCTTGGAAAACCTTTTCAGCCAGAGCAATGCCTCTTTCAAGCGCTAACTTGATGGACGCGCAAGATTTTTCGCATGTCAAAATCTGATCCTTCAAGAAGGTACTAGATGGGTCGCTACTCTGTAGGATTGTATTTATAACCTCCAAAGCTGTGTAGGGATCCTGTTCTGGGATGATCGTTGAGTGGCTGCTCTGTCGTTGGATGGAGGTCCTTCGATGCGCTGTCGCCGTCTCATCAAGACTTATGGACAAAGGAGAAAATATATTGTTCTCATCCTTGAAAGGAACTTGAATGGACCTTGCAAGTGTTTCTGTCACCTCAACCGTCATTCCCCAGACACACAATGGTGCAAGATGGGACAAGACGAGGTGGGGCGGCTGATATTCTTGATTCCATGACGTCATCGACGCGAAGACAAAGTCAGCAATGCCATCTACTGTTTCTTTTGGTAGATGTGACATGCATCGGAGGAGAGACGAGGACGTGCGAAGACAACCACTTGCTTCTTCACATCGATAATCATGTAATTCGGATCCTAGTTGACCAAAGTACACCAAAATATTGACAAACCCCACGTCACTAAATTGTTGGAGAAGGAGATTGTTGCAATCATCATCGCAATCTGCAGAAGTTCTTGGCATGATCGATTCAACCATAATGCAGAGGGTTTCGGTGAGTGCCTCCATAAAGGCAATATTGGAAGGTACAAGTTTTTCTGTAGCACCCCCTTCCTGCTCTTGAATTGGAGAACGACGCCTCTTTTTTTTCGACTTCGCAGATTCAGACACTTTTGCCTGCTCAACCTCAACTGCCGATTTGAGACATGTCAAAAGCATGGCAATAAACTTGACAAGTGGTTTCATATCCAAGAGGTCCACAAGATTGGCATAAAACGCAACTGCTGCATCAGGATCTGTGTGAAAAAACGTCAATGTACGTTGAAGTTGATCAGCCCCAGAAACATTCGGTCCCTGTGGGAAGTATGAGTTGAGCATGAGTGCTGTCAGTTGGCGGGAGATGGCATTCCGAGGGTCATGATGAAGACGAGTCTCCTCAGAAAGTCTTGCGGTCAGGTGACTGACGGGGACCACGTGGAAATATCGGATGCCACGAATTTCTTTGACCTTCAGCAGCATCTTCAACGCCGACGACCTGACTCGTTCGGACTTATCGTGAACAAGGTTTCCCAAAGAAGGTAACAAAGGGCGCAAAACAGCATGGGATTGAGGAATATCCAAAAGACTTATGATAGCCTCCAAGGCAGCTACTCGAACAGCAACTGATGAAGCGTCGGAAGCATGGCCGATTATGATATCTGAACGGAGTAGAGAAACAGATTAGTGTGGTCATCATGTTTGTTGGTAAGTTAAGATAACTTACGGTTGAGGAGCGATCGAATGGCAGATGCAGGCAATACATCCCAAAAGAGCACAGCGATCTTAGCCGTGGCGTCGGCAGCCACTATTCGTACAGTGATATCTTTGTCTTGGAGAGCACTATCCAAAGCCTTTATAGCTTTATCCATTGCATTTCTTGTATCACTTGTAGTGGGATCATGCAGAGGAAAGATTTTCTCGAGGATTCGCACTGCATTCTTTCTGACCAATGGATTGGTTGCTGACAATGATCGCCAAAGAATAGGATTGTACAACCTATACAGCAGAGATGCTATTTCCGTGTTTTTCTTATCGAAAAAGAAGACATCCAATACAGTCATAACAGACTTTAGTGTCGCTTCCGATGATACGTGGATGGAAGCATACATCAGATCTTGAAGTGCTGTATGTTCAATCGTCTCTCGCAACTCTTCGGCGTCTTGTGAAGCATCCCTCCATGACCACAAGTAGATCTCTCCATAACTCTGTAGTGCGGTTTTCTTACTCATTGGAATCTGGGCTCTGAATGAGATATGCAAATCAGTGATGAGATCCGGATCTCGAAGGAGACAGGAGAGAAACTTCTTTCCTTCAGGTAGTTTCAACAGCAACGGGTTAGATGCAATCCTCAGCAAGAGAGATCGCAAAGAATCGCTGGAGTGGTTCTTGAAATCAATGACAAGGAACGCTTCTCGTAGTTTGAATAGTCTCTTAACATGAGAGCTCTGGAATTCAGTATCATCTAGAGCCTTGAGAACAATGAGTGGCAAGCATTGTGCAATAAGACTCTCTTTATTCTCTCCATTGCTCAGCCACCACTTCTCGCACATCTCCAATACAGAATCTTGGGTAGAAATTCCATCAGGACCGCACACATGAAGCGAGAATAATATTTTGTGTAAGTTGGATGCAACTTCATACACCTGTGGGACTATTGAAAGTTCCAATCCAGTTGGTTTGCCCCTTTCCTTTTCTTGTTGTAGTCGTCCTTCCAAGAATTTTCCGACGCAAATTGCTGCACACTTCAGGAAGCAGAGACATTTTGTAGATTCATCGTCAGGAATTATGGCCGAGTCTTTGTCACCACCACTGGTTTCGTTGTATACAGATGAAGGAACGTACGCTTCGTTTACGAGAATACCCTCAACGTGTTTCTTGAGACCACCAAAAAACCGGTTCGACTGCTTTTTGGACATCGTTTGAATTGAACTGATGATAAGATCTCGTTGTTGCTTATAGGTAAGCCCTGGCACAATATCATCGCAGTCTTTCGACTGTCCGGACCGTACCAGCAACCGAACCAGAGGTCCGCAGCATGAGAATGAATTCTCAGACGATCCTTCACTTCTGTTGCTTTCAACAGCCCTTATGATAGACTTGATAGCGACTTGATGCTTGGGAGCATCAACGTCACTGATTGGCATCCTTGAAGGAAGAACAAGTTTCGAATAAGAGTTCAATCGACAATGAAAGCTACCGGTACCTACTGTACAGTACAGTTAGAAAATGGGTTTGCAAATAATAAAAAACGATGTACAGTCGTCGGCTGGCGTGCGATTTGAATTCGACACTGGCGTGCGATTTGAATTCGACACTATTGTAGAACTACCGGACGATGGCAAGAAAAGTTGAAGTGGTTGCCTGCTGGAACTCAATCTGCTCTATCTTCGATGAAATTGCAACTAGCATCCTTCGCAAGAAATCCAAGTATTGACGACACGGGAGAGTTGTATTATAATTTGGAGCCCATACACAGTTGCGATGGGCGATTTTGGATAAAGGTTCAACTCTGACAGGAGTAGTTTTCATCCTGTTCAGGACACACGGGATTTCCCAGTTTGGACGTCGTTCGGGGGTCTGAAACGTCATCGTTTTTTTCCAAAAACATCTGATCTTGCACACATTGCTCCCATATTTTTATCTCCTCTTTCAATCTTTGCAACGATGAGGTCTTTGATATTTTTGCTCCTCACCACCTCAACATCACTGGCATTTGTGAACGATAATAATCGGAATCGCTGCCAGCTACACCGAGCAATGACAACAGGAGGAGACGGGCAGCCAGGGGTACTGTCAAGACGGCGATTCGCGTCTGCTGGTGTTGGGATCGTTTCAGGAGCATTTGGTTT
The DNA here is from genome assembly GCA_933822405.4 of Cylindrotheca closterium. Taxonomy (NCBI): domain Eukaryota; phylum Bacillariophyta; class Bacillariophyceae; order Bacillariales; family Bacillariaceae; genus Cylindrotheca; species Cylindrotheca closterium. The sequence goes on along the minus strand of CAKOGP040000025.1, from coordinate 25,939 downwards.
CCTCCAATCATCGCTCGCCATCCCACTGATTACTGTCGACGAGTTTGGGGTAATTCTTCGAGATTCACCTCTTTCAGTTCAAATAGTCGAGTTCGCTGGCCCAAAGGCCGAAACTATCACAGTCAAGCTGGTGGATGGGACAACGTTTGGCCTAAAGGACATTGTTGAATCTTCCACTGATCCTAGATCCCCACTGAAAGTAGCTGCTTCATGTCGAGAATCGGGGGTGAAGACTAAATTCGTGGATTTGGAATCTCTCTTGACAAAGACACCCAAAAAGAAGCTATACACCAATCAACGTGTGCAAGACGCACAAGCCAAAGAGAAGGCAAAGGCTGAGCGAATTCGACAAGACGAAGAGGATCGTTTGGCAGCGGTTGCCAAGATGGAGCAGGATTAGGTCGCTGCGGACGAAGTTTCAACAAAGGTCAAGTGGTCGATTGCGTAGCGTAGCAAACACTTGGTACCGGAGACAGTACTTGTACTGACAATGTATTTTTGCCGAGAGATTTTTTTGAAAAGAGGTAAAAGTTACGAATGGATAATTATTTGTCACTGTAGCAGTTTAGGCTCTACCTTTCCATCCCACTTGGGACCATTTTCCTTGTGTTCATGTGTGGAATAGTGTTCTTCCCCTTGCTTTCAATATTTTCTTGGAGCGCTGATTTCATTTTGTCATTGTCGTCGACAGGAATTTCTCTATACGGTTGTCATATTTGCAGAACGACCTCTACTACTGTTTGTATGTTGAGTTCGATTTTGTTTTGTGTATAGCGGAAGCATTCATAGTTTAGTGGTAAAATATCTGCCTTCCAAGCAGATGTCCCGAGTTCGATTCCCGGTGAATGCACGTTTTGTTGCCGCTGCAACCGCAGCTCTACACATTTTTACTCACATACTGTAGATTACGGCAGCACTACACTTTTTTACTCACATACTGTAGATTATGACAAAGAAACAAGCCCAAGGGCAGTTAGTGCGACGAAGTTTTGGTGCTGTCGGCCGCTGCACATGACATTCAGCTATCCTCGAATCCTGCATCTGCATCATCCTTTTTTTAAATTAAAAGAATGTTAATTGCTGCAAGAAAAGTGTAAGCTTTTAAGTCTGGCATCTATCTCCTGTCTCATAAATCTTCTATACCTGCAAGCCTTAGAAATATTACTGATAAATATTGCTAATCTTTTATAAATTGAGCTTCTTTCTCTTTGCTGTCGTCGACTCAGTTGAAGTACAGTACAAGCTAGATAAAGTAAACTTGTTGTAGTCTACTCCATATTCTTCTTTCCGAAATCAACCAAGACGTATCCGGTAGCTGCTCGTCCATTTTCCGGAGTAGCCTTACTCCAATCAGGATTGATTTCATACTTTGGAGCATCAGCAGGGTAGTTTCCGTCAGGGAAGCAAACATCCATTGGTAGAGGAGGATTTCTCATGAACTTGGTACCCCCAGGCATGATAGGGTTGCGATATGGATCCGGGTGCATGTACGCATACAATTCATCTTCTCCCTCCTGTATCAAATGCGGTATGAGCGAGAGTAATGACCATTACTTCATTGAAAATCGAGCAAACCTGAACTTACTCGAAGCAATCGAAGCGCCTTGCCAGCGTTGCAGCCTCGAGATTCATCGAAGCGTGCTCTCAGCTTGGTTGCTTCTTCGTTGAAAATATCCCTATCGATTGCCCAACTGTTTAAAACTTTCAGCGAATTGCGGTACAAACGGGAAACCTAACCAAAAGCATGTAAGAGGGATCTCTCTAATATCCGACACCCAAACAAACAAGCGAAATCATACCTGTTGGTTTCGCGTTAGCTGGGGCAACTTTTGTCTTGCCTGATCGGCTGCCTGCTGAAAGACATCATTCAACACTTGGGGTCGCGGCGGCATTGTGTAGAAACAGTGTGTAGAAACAAACAATTATATTTCCAACGATAGTAGAGTTGTCGCTGCTGCTACAGTCGCATGCAAATTTTGACTGCGTATCGTGGAAAATGTGTAGCCTGGTACAAAAACCGAGAGTCGATCGAGTCGGAGGTGGTTTTGACTTAATCGACTAGACATCAGACGAAATTCTGCTACAAGAAACAAGAGTTCCATCTTGTACGATAAGACCTTGTTTTGATTACAATTCTTGCTATTTGAACATATACTATTTGCCTAATGTCTATAGGATATATGTGTACGCACTTTGAATTGCAAAGTTCTGTCTAGTACACACGGAATTTTGAAACATTCAATCAAGTCATCTCAAATGGTGGGAAGGGGTCAACAGGAAACCAGATTTGGGAATCTCATTTCTGTCGCAGCATTGCAAAACAACACCCTAAGTCGATACATATAGGTCCTTGAAAAACTTTTGTCGGGGTCCTACCGTGTCTGGATACAGACACGGTCACTAGGATAGATTCTTGGCAACTTCTGGCTTGCATGCCAAATCGACTCCACATGTCAAGTAGGTGCAGTTCAGTCACTACTACCCTGAAATTTCCCATTTCAAACCGCCAAACCGTCTTAGATATACCCATAGACGAATAGTATAAGCCAGAATAAAGAAGTTTGACGAAATTAGGCCAACAATTTGACAATTCCACAAATTTTCAACGAACTTACCTTTTTCTTATACCATTTTGGCCTTATGATTCTTGATCTAGGCCGAATCATTGCCTCGGTCCCGAAAAATCCAGTCCTTAGACATACAAGGGAGACCCTGGTGTGTTGTTGAATGGATAGGTGTCTCAATGGCGGCCACAGGGAACTTCAGAGCGTCACAGAAAACACAGCCCCAAAGAAGGAGATCGCAAAATCTTCGCAGATGAAACAAATAAAGTGAACCAATAACGCTCTGTCGTTATATCAGATACCAATAGAGCATACCATAGCTTGGATCTCGGCGATCTCTGCATGTGGGGCCCACTGTGCATCCCAAACGGCAAGCTGACGGAAACGGTTCCAACAGCACTTGTTGATTGTGGCATGATTGAGGTCAGACAAAAAATTGTTTCACACCTCATTGGGTAGTCTATATAACCATGAGGCCTTCCGCCGCATCTGATTCCATCTTCTCTTCTTGTAGGGCCCGTGCCATGCAATCCATCTGTTTTTGACGAATTTTGCCAATTGAAGGACTCGGTTGAGAATTCGCAGAAAGATAAACTCATAACCAACATAAAACTAATCCAAGGCCTTCCATATACCAATAGAAGTAACCTCCGCCGAAACTTTCAAGTACTCTGTGCCTTGGGACTTCGTAGGGTCCCAAAACCATGCGAAAACTTCTTTTTGGACGATGATGGTGGGCTTCAGAGGTCATTTTGGGGACGACAGAAACCACTGAGGCCATATCAGTTGGTACAAGCAGGATAGCTAATGTACACATAGGGCTACTGTTAGCTGCGAATCAATTTTCTTAGAGTCAGTGATGAATGCAAGTGCCTCAAAGCTTACCATCGTGATAGAATCAAATCCATCAGCCTTTTTGGTAGATTTTCAATGCTTTAACTCCCCTACCATCTTTATTTTTTTCGATATTATGCTTCTTTGATGTGTTTAGAAGTGGTTTATGCAAAAAAATAAAGAACGACGACGTTTTGTTGATGTCAACAATGGGTCCGAAGGTTGATGATGGAAATGGTGATTTGTTGTCTTCATTGTCTGGTACAAAATTCACGAAATTCTACGAAGGCGCGGGCAAAAACTGAAAGTACTTTCTTAGGCCGATTTTGTGACGTGGCTACGTATTCTACGCTGTGTTTCAGAATTTTGCATGCGACTGTATTTCTGCGGCAGACGTAAGTTTTAATCGAAGTGATCATCTGAAATAAGATGACGGACGAATACGAACGCAATTGCTCTCCTCTTCCGATTTTTTGTTTTCATGTTTTTCGTCACTTTTCGATCATGATGAGACTAGCTCAAACATCTTTCGCTCTTTTGATGAGTCAATCCTTCGGTTTGACAAATAGTTCTCCTAAACACCTCCGTATACCTTCGACACTAAAGGCTTCACGCTTGGTCGAATTCAGCAAGTATGAAGGTCTCGGTAACGATTTCATCCTCGTGGATGATCGCGACAAGGAAGCTCCAAGCCTCACGCCCGAAGAGTCTGAGAAACTTTGCGACCGAAACTTTGGAATCGGTGGCGACGGGGTAATTTTCGCCCTCAAGCCTCCTTCAGATGACTACGACTTCGCTATGCGAATCTACAACTCAGATGGTAGCGAGCCTGAAATGTGTGGCAACGGAATTCGTTGCTTCGCGCAATTTCTCAAAGATCTTGGCGCAGACGGTAAGGCCGACACAATGTTGGCAGATAGAGGATTTTTCTTGTAAATGTCTTTTCTGACCAACCTATTTGTACTTCTCCAAATAGCCGAATCATATCAAGTGAATACCCTCGCTGGGCGCATTATTCCTGTAATGAATGATGATACCACTATCACTGTTGACATGGGTGAGCCAGAATTGATTGGAGCCAATGTTCCCACTACTTTGGATCCAAATTTTGAGGGCGATTCGGTTGTTGAACAAAACTTGGAATGCAATGGAAAAACTTGGAAGGTCAGCGCCGTCAGCATGGGTAATCCACATGCTGTTATTTTCGTTGATGATTTGGAAAAGGATATCGATTTCGAAAGCGACGGTCCTGCTTTGGAAGCGTGCCCTGAGTTCCCTGCGAAGACTAATGTGGAGTTTGTTCAAGTTCTTTCAGACAACCATCTGAAGATGAAGGTTTGGGAACGGGGAGCTGGGCCCACACTTGCCTGTGGTACCGGGACGTGCGCGTTGGTTATTGCTGCTATTAGAGCAGGAAAGATTCCTGCCGGAAACAAAGTGAGAGTTACTCTCCCAGGCGGAGATTTGTTCATTGAGTGGAACAGTGATACGGACAACAAAGTCTTCATGACAGGACCGGCAACATTTTGCTTCTCCGGGAAGGCTGCCCTAAAATAGTTTGCATTCAAACCTCAACTACAAGGCCCAAATTGTGAGGGATAAAAGTCAGGCTGACAAAGAGTCTTGATCCATGTAATGGGAAATATTTTAGATGAATGCGATGCAGTACAATAGTTGCAATGAAAAAAGCAAGACGAATCACTCTTGAAAGTATTCCTTGTTGCCTAGAGCAATTCGATTCAGTGACACTTTCTTTTCATGTGGCACGAAAGCAGCAGCCTTTCTTCCATAGACGACCGTTTCGTGCGGTACCGCTTCGGTACCTGGTAGTTAGCAAAGTACTATAAGGCAGTTTTGATGGAGCAACTGATCAAAATACGCACTACTGTAGGTACAGTAGGATGACACTTTCTTTTCATGTGGCACGAAAGCAGCAACCTTTCTTCCATAGACGACCGTTTCGTGCGGTACCGCTTCGGTACCTGGTAGTTAGCAAAGTACTATAAGGCAGTTTTGATGGAGCAACTGATCAAAATACGCACTACGAGGTAAATTGCTCGAAAAATGCAGGAATCGGTTTTCGGACGATTTTCGTCAGAAGACCAGTCATTGTCACGTAGAACACGTAGCATTAGTACCAATCCCCAATTATGGCGCATCATACAGCCAACAACGAACAGAATTTGATTTCTCCCTCAACATGTGCAGTGGTCGTCATCAATGAAGAACTGAGTCCAATCAACACCCAACGTACATTGACGATAAAGCCTTTGTTAAACGCCTGACATTATAGTATCACTCTCATAGGCATTGCAACTACAGGACAAGGTGATGACAACCGGACCACCACCACCACCACCACCAGATCAGTAATGGCTGGCAACAATACGAACACCAGCAGCACAAACAACAATCGCACCAGCGCAAACAACAATCACACTGGCTGATTAAGAGCGGGAGGAAAATCAAGCCCATACAATGGCAAGACAAGAAAAGATGAGGCAAACCATCGACGAGGCTGATCATGAGGTTGATCAGTGCTTGTGCGTGCTGCAAATATTCAGATGATCCGCAACATGCCAGACACTGATGCCGCCCTCACCAAAGGCCCACAACGCAAGGGTGGAATGGATGTTGAGGATGATATCAGGGCTCCTTTCACATTACAGGGCTCGGATTATGTGAAAGTGGAAGCTGACTTTTGTCCACGGTCATGGGAATCGCTGTGACTGCTTTTGTATTCATAGCTTGTATTGAAAGCAAAAGTGGAGACGGCCTCAAGGTTGGCTTCTATTGTGCCCAAACCAACAAGGTTGCAAAGAAGCTAGCAAGGCAGGAAGTAGGACAGGACGATATTTCCATCAAGTGAACTGGGCAGTGATAAGAGAAAAGGTGGAGTACACTTGGTGAATTGATTGTAATGTATCACTGAATTGTCGGAAGGGACACCTGATGATCCAAAGTTTGCAGCGAAGAAGTTGTTTGAGCGTCAGTCTTTCGAAAATTGGATTGTCTTGTGGCGACGGGAGGACAATGAAGGGCAGATTCCCGTTGTGCAAGGTGACAATGCAGGGCCGCATGCTGAAGAAGAGGACTTTAATTGGTGCAAGACGCAATGTAAACAGCTTGGCTGGCACTAGGAACCGCAAGTTCCACAAATGCTGCAAATGAACAACTTAGCCTTGTCGGTATTCCCCTGCATGTCGAGACGTCATTGTGCAGCCGCGAGAGATTAGGAGGGCTCATGTTTTGAAACGGGACGAAATTTTCGTCCGCGCCAAAAATTTGCATTCACCGGGAATCGAACCCGGGACATCTGCTTGGAAGGCAGATATTTTACCACTAAACTATGAATGCTGCCTACACGGAAAGAGAAAATAAGAATCAGCATATTTGTCTTGAGAATGAGAAGAATTCGATGGTGATTTCCTCCGCAACCAGACAACAAACTCAACAGAATACACCAAAACTTGCTCCACAACCACCACATTCTACAGTAAAAATGACCACAGAATCCCCTGTCGTCGATAATGAGAATGCGAAATCCGCCCTCCAAGAAAATATTGAAAGCAAGGGGAAGAACGCTTACTATTTTGCACATGCACACAAAGCAAATGGTCCGAAGTGGGATGGAAAGGCAGAACCTAAACTGCTCTCAATGGAAAAACTCTCTGTTGATGAGAAAACTCTTAAAAAGAGTCACACTTCTTTCGATTATCATAAGAGCAATATCACTGCCTACGCCTTTGCTGATGGAACGAAATCGGTAAAGTTGTATATTGAACTGGATGGCGTTGGTGAGAAAGTACGTTGCCACATACGTCATTCTTTATTTTGATTCGTACCACACTTTCTCATTATTTCGTTCTAGTGCACGGACGAGGATGTCACCTTGGATTCCACCGAGAGGTAAGTGTAAAAGTGGCCAGTCCTGTTGGGAAGTTCAATCGCCAGATTCACTGCTCACATCGAATTGATCCACAGCTCCTTCACTTTGGTGGTGAAAAACTTAAAGGAGGAAGACCAAGTATTGAGCTTTGGTAAGCTTACAGCTAACATAATGAGTGCTTCGTACAAGAAGCAAGAGAACAGGATAGTCGTTACGCTAAAGAAAGAAAAGGAAGGAGAGTGGCACACGGTGAATGATAAGGGTGCACCAGATACAGATAATGAAATTGTTTGAAAAACTACTCCGAGTTGAGATACTCCATTTTACGGCACCTGCTCCTAAGACAACTATCATGTTCAGCTGTGCACTTCTGTAATAATTCTAGCTCCAAATATCCAGAACCAATCTACCCTGTTGTTTCAAATCTTGAACAAGCGCCATACCACTATCGACAGACTTGTCACCTTCAATTTCGGCAGCAAGAATCGTCGCCAAGGCTACTTGCACATCACGAGCCATACGATTGCCGTCTCCACATATGTATACACATGCCGATTGCTTCAAGATTAGATCAACGAGTCTTTTTCGGCAAACGAAATTGTTGGTCATGACATCTTGGACGTATTCCTTTTTGCCGTTATCGCGAGAGAAAGCAGTATAAAGGTTGGCAATAATCCCACCTTGGTGCAAAGATTGGAGCTCTTCTTTGTACAACCAATCGTGTTCGGCATGTCTGCAGCCGAAGAACACGTCAACCTCCCCAACATGTGGTAGACTGCGGAAATGCGTAACACCATTACTCCCGTCTTCTTCTTCCATCGGGTAAGAAGTCTCATTGGTTGGCGTAGACGAGGAATCCATGGACTTTTCCAGTACATGACGATGCGAAAGGAATCCCATAAAGGGAGCAATACCTGTTCCAGGGCCAATCAAGACTATGGGTTTCGAAAGGTCTGCAGGCATGCGGAATTCAGCGGTTGGCTTTGGGAACATTTTTATTTCTGGAACTTCCACTGGTTTTCCAGAGTTGCACAAAAAGGGAGCACAAACGGTTTCCAAATAACCAGTGGTAACCCCTTGTACCCTTCTCTTGCCCACTTCTTTGTTATCAACCACTAGCGATGGTGTAAGATAGTCGACGACGGAGAATGCCACTGTCAGGCAAGATTTACCACGCTCTTTATCGAGCGGACTCGACGAAATTGAGTAGTATCGTGGTGCAATAGGGGGGAGCACGCCGAGGAGGCCCTCCAAGGTAATATTCTGCAAGGATGGGAATTCTTGCAGAATGTCCACAGCGGATCGCCGTTGCTTCACAATGTATTCATCAAAGGCAGCTGTACCCTCCCTCGTCTTACTTGACAACATGAAGAGGGCATTCTTTTCGTCGTCATCAGTCGCACATTGCGCCAAAGTGTAAAGGATGCGCTTGTTCTTGAGGACGCAACACAAGTCCATGCAATCTCGGACAGCCTGTTCAATAGTAATTGGAAGATTCGCATCAATGGAAATTTTCTGCTCAGGTCGAAGTCCATGTTTTTCATTCAACATGCTCAGCACAAATGACACTGCAGCTGGCGAGTTGGTAGTAATAAGTCCTACGGCATCCCCAGGATGATATTGCAACGTAGAATCCTCTGGCAACGAGAAAGACATTTCGATCACGCGCTTGGCGTTTCGATCAGCGATATCAACATTGTCTCCGTCAAGGGGGAACTCGCTGTCGATCGCCTCACGAGCCGACATAGCAGCTTGATTAGATGTGAGTCCCTGCGCTCCGACCTTTTCGCACGCACGAGATGCTCCTTCGATAGACGACGTTGTGAGGTACCTGGCCGCCTTGATTTCGGCACTGTACGGATGACTCATAGTGTAAGTCTGTGATCCAGTACTCAAAACAGAAGCGTCATCGTCCATTTGATGGTCACAATCGTCATCCAGCAATTCGCAGGAGGATCGACTGGCTCGCAAGGAAGGAAGCCACGAGAATTCGACTTTTTCCATGGGCATGCCGGGTTGAATGTTCATCATAAATCGGACAGTGCGGAGGCCAATGGACATGGCTTCTTCGTTGATAGGCATGTCGACAATTTCCATTTTCTTTTCCTCCTCGTTCGATTCCTGTGAAACCGAGGTGTGTGGCATATTTTCGAATGCTGCCTTTACCGTGACATTTGCACCAGCAGCAGCCCCGCTTCCTCGACAAGTGTTTGTAATTTCCAAGAGAACCTTGTGGGTCCATGGCTCCACCACGTCCTCTAAACCGGTGGCTTCATCTGCACAAGCCAATGCCATGGCTCGGGTTCCTCCCAACTCCACCAGTTTCTTGTCCATAGTTTTACCCGTATGACAGAATTGATCGTAATTGGTATCACCCAATCCCAGGACGGCAAATCCAACATTGCGCAAGGGCTGGGCTTCAAGATTCGATTTGCGCTTTAGAAATCTGACAAATCGGCCACAATTTTCTGGTGCATCTCCATTGCCCGTGGTGGACGCCACTAGAATCAACCCGTGTTTGGTTCCAGCCGGTGGATTGGTTTCCCAGGTAGGGAGACACTTCTTCTTGAATTGATCGGCCTCCATACAAACGACGGAAGGAAAATAGGTTTTGGCATCGGGGTTACTGAGAATACCCTCGTAAGTCTCTGCGAGATCTTTCGCAATGGATTCTGCATTTCCGGTAGCGGATCCATAGAGAATAATAAGAGGAGAATCCGCCTTTTCGGGAGGCAGTGGTACATGAGAACTTTCTTTCGGTGCAGCTGGAGCGGTCGTTGCTGGAATGGGTGCCGGTGCCACGGGAGCGAGTGCTTTGGTTGGCAGTGGTGCTGCTTCTTGACTCTTTTTCATTTCACCCATGGTGGCAAAAGAAGCATCTCCTTTGATACAAGCTCGTTCAATATCTGCGAAAACTTGTTCCAAAAATGGATCTACACTTTCCTCCAAACCCGTGGCTTCGTCAGCACATACCAAAGGTTTGGCACGAATGGCGCCAACTTCGACCATTTTTTTATCTAAAATCTTTCCGATATTACAGAATTGATCGTAGTTTGTATCGCCCAAACCTAATACGCTGAAAACGCAGTGTTCAAAGGGCTTGGACTCAATTGTTTGCTTGCGTTTGATGTATCTGATGAACCGACTGGCATTTTCAGGTGCGTCCCCGTTGCCTGTAGTGGACGAAATCAAGATCAGACCATGTTTCTTCCCGTGCGTAGGTGGCTTGAACCATTCGGAGGTGTATTTCTTAAAGCTGTCTAATGGCTGGCAAACCACGGAAGAAAAATGAGCAGGCAAAGTCTTCTCGGCCAAGTCCAAACTCATCCCTTCGGCATTTCCAGTGGCAGATCCGTACAAGATATAGAGTGTCGCCATCGTTGATTGATTGATTGATTCACCAAACAAGTTTGAATGAAAAGGAAGGAAGAATCAAGTTGTGTTAACGAGCGCAAATTGAAAATGACGAGGGATAGTCGGCGGTCAGAAATGGGGAAGACGAAGATTAGATTGATGATGTCAGGCCTGTTTGGACACGTTCTTCATCGAAGAATCCCGCCGGCTTGTCATCTGACATTGCACGTTCTTCCCGCGTTTGGATGTTTGTCAACAATCAACTCTGATGGAAGGACGGACATTTCACCAATCATTTTTCGGAGAACGAAACCAACCGAAAGGTGCCTGAACCCACTAAAAGAAACACAAATTGGAAATATAAAGGTCTGAAATATGGCAAAAAGTGACAGCAAGACGGTTGCCAAGAAGGATGACAACAACAGCAAGGACTTCAAAGCTCGTTCTGCCAGAGAACGAATCAGTCTTGACGACTTTGTGCATCGAAAGGGCCAGGTTCGCGCCTTGGAAGAGTTCAAATACCGAAAGCAGCGCAAAAAGGTGGAAACTGCCAAAGCGTTACGATCGTACAGAAAAGTTATGAAACAAGTGGGATACGAAGCGGGACAAGGAGCCAGTCGAAAGCGGTTGGAAATTTCACCTTCCAGGCATGACGAGGAAGACTTGGACCATAGCAATGTCGAAGAAGTTGAAGAGAATGCTGCTGCCAAAACTCACAAGCGTCGTCACAAAATGAACCCCTTTCAAAAGTCCGTCGAAAAGGCGGAGCAAAAGATGGTAAAGGCCAAGCAGCACGAACAGCAGAAGAAGCATAATGAACAGCAGCGATTTCAAAAACTGAAAGATCGCAAGCAACGAACCAAGCTACTAAACAAACGAACCAAGCGAGGCCAACCAATCATGAAACACATGGTGGACAATTTGTTGCATAAACTCGAAAAACAGAATGAGTCATAGGGGTGCTATTTCGATGATGATGAATCAAGAAAGACGTAGTGTCCACAAAGAAAATACGGCTAAAGTAGGAAGGTATCCAATGCTGACATGGGCTGTTGAAAGAAAAGTAATCAACGATATGCGCAGATGCACGAATGGGGCCCTCCATCAAACAAGCTATTTGATGCCATTCTGCTTCATGCCGGTTTGGCACGTACTGCTGGCTGATCCAAGGAAGGCACAAAGTCCCGGTATTGCAGCAACACAGACATATTGCTGCTAACTTGAAAATAACTTAGTAGAGTATCGAGGCTTCATTCGAACAAAAAATGAGTTAGAACTAGACTAGAGCGCAGCATTACCGATACAATGAATACTTCATCTGACGCTTGCTCTTTATTGGTTGCATCATCATGCAATAGCATCAAGTCACAAGCAACTCAACAGATTTTGGTAACGTCTGCCTGTCGTGCTGGTCCCTCCGAGGACCAAGCATCACAACATCACGATATTTTCTCCGATTACAGTATTGGATTTTGTTCTTTTGAAAAATACTACAGTACAGCATCACCATGGGAGAAAGCAACCAACGAAATTCGAACAAGGGGTCGACCCTCAAGAAACCGAAAATGACCAAAGAGGAGCGAAGGGCTAAATACACAGCGTTGGCCCGGAAAAGGCGAGATAAGCAGAAGGAACAAAGAGGTGTCCACAACCAACGATTTGGACACAACAAACAAATTGTTTGCTTCCAGTGTCGGAAATCAGGCCATACTGTCGCAACCTGCCCGTTGAATGCTGGAAATGAAGCCGTCGACAAGTGCACTAAAGTGCTATGTTACAAATGTGGAAGCACGAAGCATTCACTTTCAGAATGCACGCATCGGGATTCCTCGAAAGAGCTGCCTTATGCCAAATGTTTTATCTGTGGTGAAATGGGACACCTCTCGTCACATTGCTCGAAAAACAAAAAGGGAATCTACGTTAATGGTGGATCCTGCCGGTATTGTGGATCGACGGAACATTTGGCAACAGACTGTAATGACAAAAAGAAGAAGAAAACGGTAGACCCAGTTGGTGAGACAGATATCAATGATTTGCTAGAGAAACCAAAAGATGCACATGCTAGTGCCGCACCACCAAAGAAGAAGAAGCAACGAGTGGTTAAGTTCTAGTAGTCTCTGTCGAATCTCGTATTGTGGTTTTGAAACGAATTTTGTCTAGTGACTGCCACATGCAAATACTGATGGGCACAACCTTTTCTTTTCAACTACAACAATAATTTGTGCAACTCGTCACAAGTCTACGATATAAGTCACATGGCGAAACCTGCCAGGTAGAAGAGAACCACAATCACTCGTGGAATCTCGAGGCAATTGGCAAGCTCGGCTCATGATGCAGCACATGCTAAATCTAACTAGTGAATCACACCAATCAACTGTGTTCTATTCCGTTTACTAGTCAAACCATCGTTTCTCGCGCACTGCTCCACGAGGTTCTACATTCTTCTTTGTTGTGTCTACGTCAGAGCGATATTTTCCAACAAGTTTTTCCAATTTTTCTTCCTCCTTGTCTATTGATTTCTTCTTCGGTGGCTTCACACCCTTCTTCTTGTTCTCTAGTTGTTTCGCTTTCTTTTCTTCTCTCAGAATCTTTTTCTTCTCGAAGTACTCTCGTTTGAGTAGTTTCGTTTGCTTTTCAGTTTCCTCTTCACCAGATTCTCTCTTGTGTCTCTTTTTCTCGCGTTGAATGGATCCTCTACTTCTTTTCTTTTTCGGTTCAGCATCTTCTTGCTTTTCTAGTTTATCAAGCTTTTGCTTTGCTTGGTTTACCTGCTGTTGTAGTCGACGCTCTGCTTGTTTTTTGGCCTTTACCTTATTCTCAACCTACGTGTGCCAAAATAGCAATGGATAGAATAGAGTTAAAACTGAATGATCCGAACAGCGTAGTACTTTCGATTGAATACATACCACAAAATCGACAATTAATCGTGGGACGCGAACCCTTCCGTCCTCGCCGATGTAGTCGCCACCGCCTGTACCCTTCATGACCTTGGCGCGGCCCTTCCTTGCCTTCTTCTTTGTTGCAGTAGCAATCTTTCCACCTGCTGCATACTGTCCAGAGTATTCGGGATTGTTATTCAATTCACGCAAACAAGCCAAGGCGTGTGCATGATGTGTGAATTCAGCAAACGCAAAACCACGGCTGGATGCATTGGCTTTCTTCCCGTCTTGACCAAAATCTCTGTCAATGAATACAGATGGAATGTAGTCCTTGATCGTTGATTTGCTTTCCCAGCCTGAAATTATGTCTCCACCTTCAGCCTCAGTACTTTGAACTTTGGAAAGTATGTCCCTTGTAGACATCTCACCGAGGGCTCGCCAGTGTGCAATCTGATCCTTTGCTGTCACAAGATTCTTTTCTAGACCTCGCTTTGTCGCCTTCTCCAGAAGCTGATGCAATCCTGCTTCATCAACATGTTTCGCCAGATTTCGAAACGAAAGGCGATTTGGATTGATAAAGAAGATGGGGGACTGTAGCTTCGTAGTCTTATCTTTCAAAGCATGTTGCCTCTTTCTTTGATCTTGTTGAGGCAGGTCATCCCACGTATTGGCATTATTTGCATTCGGGTCTTGTGAGGTGCTTTCAACTCGAGCTTCAGCTTGCAAGTACATGTTACGACGATCAGCAGATGCGGTTTTCATCTCTTTGCTATCGAACGTCTCAGCTGTTTCCCGATCAACTGCCATGTTTACGTAGATCTGTCGCCCTCGCAACAGCATTGATGACTCTGATTTGTTTTCCGATGAGTCTGCTGCTTGGCGCTGTGACACAAAGGATGCATCCTGGGTCGCTTTCTGAGCGCTGCGGGGATTTGAGAACGTTACAAATGCGGTCCCTTTGAGCATACCAGTCGATTTATCCTTGACAAGGTAAATGCTCTCGATGTAGCCAAACTTCGAAAATAGCTGGAAGATATCGTGCCGTGTAGAGTCGAACGGTAAGTTACGTACGAAAAGAGTTCTTTGCTCCTTAACAGAAGCAGCCTTGTCTTGCACCTCATCACCACTCTCATCATCTTCATCGTTGTCGCTACCACCGTCACTGTGCGATTCATTCTCCGACCCGCTCGAAGTACGAGAATCATCGTTCTCAGATCTATCATCCGACCCATCGCTCTCGTCGTCATTTTTTTCCGAATCCGAGCCTTTCATTTCCACATCTTGATCAACGTTTTTTTGCTGGTTCTTCTGTTGTTGGTGCAAATTCTTCGGTATGCTCCAATCCATCGAAACCGTTCGCTTTTGGATGCTGAGATTTGTCTCATCAACCGCCTTTTTGGCGTCTTCCGAGTTGCGAAAAGTTACAAAACAGAATCCAACATGAAGATTGGACTTTACTCGCGGCAAATGAACTTCCACCACCTCGCCATACTTGCTCATCGCCGTTCGAATGTGATTTTCTTTTGCGTAGAACGAAAGGTTGCGAATGATGATGCGAGATCGCTTTTTCATTAAAACAGCTTCATCGATCTGGTCATCTACGTCTCTTGTTCTCTTGTCATGGGAACTTGATGGCTTTTCTTTCGAAACTTCGCTTTGGGCTGACGCCAGCTCGACTTTCAAGGTGTACTCTATCCCATCCATTTGCATTTTTGTGTTGTGTAGATCCTCTACAGAATTTTTGGCATCATCGTCAGACACATATTTTACGAACCCATATCCCTTGCTGGCTTCGTTGTTTCCAGAGTTGATCCAAGATGATTTCTTGATGGGACCAATTTGAGAGAAAATATCTTCGATTTGGTGCCTCATCACTTTCTGTTGTGGAGTCGGGACTAGCCTCACAAAGACTGTATTGTCTGTAGACTTTGGCATTTTGTGTTGATACTGATAGATGATGAGGACAGGCCAATAACACGACGGTTGAACTAATTTGTTCTATTTTGCAGATAGGAAAATTACAATTGTGGATTCACATTTTTCTTTTTCGTGGTGTGCGAAAACAGAAGCGTCCGTACTGTGCGCACGGCGAGAAGACCTGCCTGTAATCGCATTATTCAAATGGATTATTTGGAACGCCCGTTTCATGATTCATCCGACTGTTCACTTACCAATTACTTTGTGTTCGTACGTTCTACCGTATACTACACAGCCACAGTTCCAACTCCCTTCGAAGTCTGTCATCGCGTTTTGATCAACAGAAAATTGAGCAAGATGGTAGGTGTTTGCTGAACAATGTGTATTCAAAAGTCGTGGATACGAAAGGCAGCACTATCAGGGATTAGGATCACAGTTATGTCGAGGTTTTCACTCCTGTTGTTGTTTGGGAGCTATCGATTTTGTAAACGGTGGAAAAGCTGTAATATGGTTGAGGTAGAGCCCCAGCGCTGTTGCGTCTCTCAAGGTTCCATGTTTGGCTTATTTCCCATGACAACCATGTTTTAGATACTCTTGTCTCCTTGCCGCGTTCATATCTTCATGGATTATCTACTTTTGAATGAGAGAAAAATATATTTTGAAGCTCGTTCACTCATGCTGTCTCTCTTTTCATTCGCAGCCATCCCAAAAGACTTTCAGAACTAAGCGAACTCTCGCAAAGAAGCAAAGGCAAAATCGCCCCCTTCCACATTGGATCAGGCTTCGTACTGACAACAAGATCAAATGGAACGCCAAGCGCCGTCACTGGCGCCGCACAAAGTTGGGATTGTAATCAGCTAAATTAGTTAGTTAGTTTCCTCCAAAACAACAAAGGATTGTGTCTTTTTTTTATTATTTCATGTTAATTGTGTTAGGAAAACTAAGTCGAGACGATGTTGCAAATGAAGCGTCACTGAAGTAAATTGAAGTGAATGTTGCTTTTGTTATCTCCGCTACAGTACCAGTACCCAGCTTTTGGAGGTCATCCACCGATCTCGGTCAAACATACGACAAACAACTGTCTACAAAGAAACAACACTGCATCGTTTTGCTTCGAGACGTCGATACTGTATGAGGCTCTACGGTAGGTGCAATCATACCGGTACAGTACTGTAGTTCTACTGTATAGAAGTCATCAAAGAGGGGTTGCAAGAAAAAAGACTTCCTAATTCCTTTTGGGCTGAATTTATAATAATACATCATCCGTCATCCTTTGAGAAAGGAGAGAACTTAGTAGCCGATGAAAACACCGATGACAGGGTTGCCTTCGATTTGTTCGTGCATCATAAGACCGAGGATACCCATCATGGCGGCACGGCCGTTGTTCAATTCAATGGCGCGCTTTCGCAACTTGGTTTGAGGTCCGAAAGTGTCCCATCCGAAGTCGAGAGCTCCGTTACGGAAGTCACCTGGGAACTCAGCCTCTCCGGTGACATCCTTCATTACGACGAGCTCAAGGAATCCAACAAAGGCAACCATTTGGGCAAGTCCGGCAGTTGGGATGGCGTCCTCACCGAAAAGGGCAGCAAGTCCATCAGGGAAGGAGTCGAAAGAGTCCCCATCAGTGTCAATGGATCCTGGAAGGTGGATTCCAGCACGAGTGACGATTTGTCCAAGGAATGCAAGCATGGAGATACGCCCGTGCTTAAGTTCAACGTAACGAAGACGGTCGAATCTTTCTTGGTCCGCATCGACCAAAAATCCCCATGGATCATAGAATCCAAGAGGTTCTTGGGCACCAAGCTCGTTCTGGAAAGCAGAAAGAGATGTAGTTTGGACAGCTTGCTTCGTAGGGGCGAAGGCAGCAGCGGCGGAAAGAAGGGTGGCAAGGATGGTGGTCTTCATTTTAGGATGGTAGTGACAGAGTGAGTATTGACAAAGTGTGAGGGGTTACGTTGGCCTGGCCGAACTCTTCTCGAAGATACGGAAAGCAATCTTCAATTTGAGACGTCAACTTGCTGTACATTTCTGACGTACGGTGGTGCTGCCGTTCCTCCTGGTACGTCTACAGGCACTACCTGGTACCTGGTACACGTACTGGGACCGTACAACACCTGATACCGGTACTTGAATCCACTTTTGAAGAATAAAAATGAATCAATCAATCAATCGGTCGACTGACGCACATACAGTATGTCCGCCAGCAGCGCTGCAGGTGAAGGATCCGTCGTTTCGACCAAGTCGACTACAAAGTAGCAGTATAGCAGCAGCCCCATCAGCGAAACTTTTCCTCGGAACTGTTAATGATGCTAGGAAGAGCTGCTAATCTCGCACGCACTCAAGGTGCCAATCACCTTGTGCGCCATGCAAAAAATCAAAGAAGAAATATGGGCGGCGGTGGAAAGTACGTTGATGGAGGATGGCCTTTGTTTCACTTCCGACTTTACCTTTCTAATTTCGTGCCTTTTTTGTTACAGATGGCTAGAGACAAACAAGTTTGGAGAACGCGGTGGAGAATTCATCGGAACTGTTGCATGGCTATGGATCTTCCATCGATTTCGCCAGGATGGTGCTGTTCTTTTGGGATTCAAGCACCCATGGGACCACTAAGAAGCTTTCGACTGCATTATTCGAACCTTTAGAATGGATGACGAGGGTTGTGAGATATGAGGACGGTCGTGTAGGCTACTTCGATGAGACGGCTGTAGTTTCAGAGGGGGGTTCTCCCTTGCTGGGATTTAAGGCATAGCGTGGAACACTACAAGCTTCTTTTTCTGTCACTTTTCTGTGGTCTATCTTTAGTTCGTCTATGGTTACATTTGTTGGCACTGGACATTACCGTCATCATCGTTGGACCTTCCACCGAAGCTGCTTCCAAAATAAAAGGAACTTCCTCCACTCGCACCTTGAAAGAATTGAGATGAAAAAGGACTTGCATCCTCGTGATGATGTCCGTGTTCGTCTTCTTCGAGGTGCACTGGGCCGCTCGCACTTCCAAAGTCTCGCGAGGACGCGGTGCATAGGGAATGTATTTTATCGTCCGTTTTTGGTAGTTTTTTCTTGTTAGATCCACCATCTTGTAGTTTGGAGAGCAACCGACCCAACTCGATGATTTCTTCGTTCGACAGGGCTTCCGCACCACCGCGTCGTTGGGGATTTGGCATTTCTACCCGAAATTGAATGTACAAGTCCCCATATTCATCCTCCACTTTGCTCTTTTTTGGCATTCCTCGACCTTTCAGAACTTGGACCTGGGATGAGAAGGGAGAATGGAACAAAAAACATGAATACTCGGCACCTCAAACGTATTTTGCTTCCAGCACAATTTTCTCACCTCTCCTGTCTGAATAATGTGAGGCGCGTCGTTTCCTTCCCGTGATGCAGATGCAATCCATAAATTGGATCCATCTAGATGTCGAATTTCTCGTTGGAGCCCGCAAATGGCTTCTTCCAACGATATCTCTAGCTCCATTGCCAAATCATGTCCTTTGCGTGTAAATACTGGGTGTGGCCGTTGCGATACGACAAAGATAAGATCACCAGGAATGTCGTTGGCGAAGTCCATTTCTCCGCTCAACACTATCGACTGCCCTGGTATGGACCCCTTGGGAATATTAACTTGCACACTCTTTTGCCTTCGTCGTTCGGTTGTGGGTGCTGTGACCAACACATCTTGAGTCGTTCCATTGTACAGCTCTTCCAACGTGACTTCTATTTGATACCGCATGGTGTAGTTTTGTCTCGTACGACCATACGACTGCCGTTGTCCACCTTGTTGAAACATTGACTGAAAGATGTCTTGAAATTGTCCTGGCATCCCACTTGCACTAGCTCCGCCATTTCCAAGTCCCTGTTTTCCAAAACGATCGTAAAGTTCTCGTTTGCTATCATCGCTTAGTACATCAAAACTCTCAGCCACCTTATCAAAAGCTCTACGGTCTCCCCCTGTCTTGTCAGGATGGACTTGTACAGCCCGTTTTCGATACGCCTTTTGGATTTCCACCTTTGTAAGACTTCCTTTCTTGTGATTGGGAATGCCCAAAATCTGGTAGTAGTCTGTTTGCTTCACTATTTCTTCAACAATTCTTTGGTTCGGGTATGATTGACTGTTTTCATTATTCGAGGTGGATGCATCATTGTTGCTAGTGGTTTTGCCTTCGTCTTTCTTTTCACCACCTTGTTGTTTCGATTGGGAGGCTGCCTTTTCCCGCTTACGACTCTGTGTCGACCTGTTCTTTTTGCTATTTTTTGACTGATTGCTGGAAGCATTCTTTGCCTGCTTTTCTGGTGATGAACGATTCGAGTCCGAAGCAGCCTGAGCATTCTCGTGAGCATTTCGGTTCCTTTTATCATCACTTGAAGCTCCTCCTCGTAGGGGTAACACAGGTGAATACGAAAGTGCTTTTGACCAGTCGTTTGGAGACCTCGATTTATCAACACCCTCCCCATGCCCTGCTCTGGCTTCTGTTGTGGTGGAAGAGAAAGGTACGCCACATGGCACTTGAAATGATGAAGAAATGGGTAGCGACGAGAAAGGACCGGTAGAAGCTGTTGTAGCCGAAGGAGGAGCTGGAGATGAGCCCGAAGCACATGCTGCTGCAAGAGTAACAAGTTGAGAGGCGATGGGGGGCTTCATAGTAGATGCTTGGAAGTCGCTTTTGTTAGAAGTGGAAGCAGGTCACACAATATTAGGTGGTTGACACGGGATGAGAAAATTTAGTCGAACAGCCAGTTGAACCCTAATCTAGCACCTTAGCCTAACCCAACCCCAACCCTAAAAAAGTTTCCGTACCATCATCATCATACCGTATAATCATCGATCGTCCAACTCAAGATCGGAAGAAGAAAAACTTTGGGAAAACTGAAAATGACTTCCTTCAAGGTGGTTCCCACTGCAACTGATGGACCTTGCAGAGAGGATAGCATTGAAAATCTGAAAATTCCAAGCGCCCAAGAACAGTTTAAATCAAACCACAATGGAGATACTATCGTCCTAGGCATAGAAGGTTCGGCAAACAAGTGCGGAGTTGGAATCTTGAAGTATAGTCCTCCCTCCAGTGCCGAAACTTGTGGCACTTATACCATTCTTGCCAATCCAAGGAAAGTGAGTTCTCCCGTCCTCATGCATCGCCACTACCGATGAAGGAATATCTTGAACTCACCACCTGTGAAACAGACGTTTATCCCCCCAACTGGAGAGGGTTTCCTACCCAAAGAGACAGCCCTACATCATCAGAATCATATTGTTGCCTTGGTAAGAGTAGCTTTGCTGGAAGCTTTTCCTGGCGAAGACAAGCCCGAGTCTTTGTTATCAGCAATCTGCTTCACAAAGGGTCCAGGAATGGGTGCACCTTTGCAATCATGTGCCGTTTGCGCAAGAACGCTTTCACTCTTGTGGAAGATACCTCTAGTGGGAGTAAACCACTGCGTTGGTCACATTGAGATGGGACGCATTGCAACTGGAGCGTCCAATCCAGTAATCCTGTATGTCAGTGGGGGAAATACTCAAGTGATTGCCTACTCCAATCAAAGATATCGAATATTTGGTGAAACGATTGATATTGCTATTGGTAACTGTCTCGATCGGTTTGCTCGGGTTGTCGGATTGTCTAACGATCCTAGTCCAGGATATAACATTGAACAGGAAGCGAAGAAAGGAAGCAAGGTGTGTCTGCAACGTTCTTTCATGCCTTCTTACGGCTCGACTTCTCACCAGTGTTATGCAATTGCCATGTTCCTGAAATAGTTTTTGACGCTCCCATACGTGGTCAAAGGAATGGATGTGAGTTTCTCAGGAATTTTGACCAAGGTGGAAGAATTGGCCAAAACGGAACGAGTAGAAGATTTGTGTTTTAGTCTGCAGGAAACTCTATTTGCTATGCTGGTAGAAACGACAGAGCGAGCCATGGCACACACAGGAGTTAAACAAGTGCTTATCGTGGGAGGCGTTGGATGCAACAAACGCTTGCAGCAAATGATGGAACAGATGGTGGAAGAACGAGGTGGATCTGTTTGTGCAATGGATTACCGATATTGCATCGATAATGGGGCCATGGTAAGATTTCTTTGGCGGCGTTGTATTTTGAGTATTGTTGAAGCTTCATCCATCTCGCTGCAGCGGCCTCATTGCGAGCATGTGTTGTATAATGTCACTTACAAAGCCGTACACTTCCTTCCTTTGGCTTCTGATGGCGTTTGCAGATTTGCCAAGCAGGAATTTTGGCCCTGCAGTTTGGACAGATCACAAAGTTGGAAGATAGCTGGTGCACACAAAGGTATCGTACTGATCAAATGAAAACGATATGGAGAGCTCCATAGAAGCGCCGACACAAAAGTGTAGAATCAAGGTATTTCAATAGCATAGATGGATGACACGCTGTAGTTTTACATATTTCCGTAATTCGCTTTGCCGACTACCCACCGTCGAGGGACAGTCCAAGTTGTATGCGCATGTGTGGTGGTGCCAATAAAGTGATCATGGCCACGTAGAAAGTGGGTTTGGGTCGGAGGGCCAACCATTCCCAGGTCTCGACCAGTATTCAATAGTGTCTACACCAGACATTTCCGTTCCAACGCATGCCAATCCTGCTTCTTCAAGGGGTGACGACGTTTGAGATGACGACCATGGTTCCCACAAGAGAGGCTTACGAAAGGCAATTGGAGCTCGAACGATAATAGCTCTGTCGACCATGCGTTCTCTAAGAAAAGAGTTTGCTGTTTGAGGTCCTCCCTCAACCATGAGATGCTGAATTCCAAAAAGAGATCCCAATTTTTCGCAGATTTCTTGCGACGACAGGGTTGAACATGGCTTCATCTCAGACTCGATTCGGGGAGGTAATCCTAAAAACTCCACATTTGGAAACTCGTCACTCGTGTATCGAACACAAGTAGGATTCATGTGGACAATAATTGTTCGCAACCCATCCTGAGCAATGGTATATTTGGACAAATCCAATGTCTTACGAGAGTCAATTACCACTCGAACTGGCTGCTGGCGGCGCTTTTGTGGATTCCGCTTGTCGTTGCGATCCTGTTCGAGCAGTTCTTCATTGTGGTCCACTATATCCAAGGGAACCCGTCGAACTGTCAAACTGCAGTCATCTTCTACCACCGTGGCCTTTCCAACAAGTACACCATCACTGCACCTTCTCAATCGATGGACCATGTCTAAGCTGGCGCCACAAGTAAATCGACCCAACTTTTCGCTGGACAAGTCTGCAACACCTCCTTGCTTATCAATCGCAATTTTCAGTGTGACACCATGGACAGAACTGTTGACTTTTTGATAGCCATCGACGATGTCAACATAACCGCTGTCATTCTGGCCTGGACGATCCACTTTGGCTCTTCTAGAGTCTGAGCCATGTGAAAATGCGGCTCTCCTCAAGGCTACTAGATTCGTCGACGAAAACGAATGGCATTCTTGGCATGCGATGATCAAGATAATGAAAAAATACCCTGGACCAAGCATTCCTCATGGTGTGAGTGGAAAAATTGGGTCGCGGGGGGCACATTGTGCATGGTCGAACTTCAAAGTACAGTAAAGTACGTGGTACGGTAGGTACACTGTAATAGTACAGTGTACAGTACCTGGACTGTGTACGGTACCAGGTACAGACGTACAGTACAGGTTGGCTGGGGGAAAAATGGATCCCCCGAAAATCAGTCCCGTATAACCAACTTTCGTACGTGTAGATACCGGTACTTCAAAATTGTCTCTTTCCCTCCATCAAAAAGAGTGACAGTTTTGCAATACTCGAAAGTTCAAATTATGTTTACGAAAAATCTATATACAGTCCTGATTCTGATGCTAGCGAGAGGAGGTGAGGTTGCAGCCTTTTCCGCCAACAAACCAGTAGTTGCTGGTGGTCGTCATCCGACTGCTTCGGATGGGACGCTTCCAACTCAAGAGGATGTTGCGACAAACTTTGATAGGCGTGAAATTTTGGAGAAGGGGTTGCTATTTTTCTCCACATCAGCGTTGGGAATGGCTGTGGGTAGCGCTCCAACACCAGTTTGGGCAGATGTTTCCGATGGGAATGCATTGCCAGAAGGTGCAGCACGATTTTCGCGTGTTGTTCGAGCAAAAACAGACTTGTTGGTAAGTTACAACGTTGTTGTTGCTGTTGCCGGCTCCATGCGGCATGGTGCCAAGCCTTGTCAAATTTGTTATAGCTACAGCGACTAATTTCGGAAAACCTGGACGGTGGACTCGACTGAGCAGGGGATCCAGAAGCGTGTCGAGCAAGGTGCGAGTGACATGGACAAAGCGGAATGGAACAGTGTTGGGGCATTCTTGAGACGAGTTTATGGAGTTTCGGAAGATATGAAAGCTATTGCAAGCGGCCTCGATTCGGTAAAGAAACGGCGAGCATCCGAGCTGATTGACAGCTTGAAGAAGTTTTCGAAGGCCGCCGACGCCCCAACGGGAACCCAAAACGCAACGGAATTCCTTTCGTACGCGAGAAAACTTATCTCCCTATTGGACGAATTCCTTGATTTGCTCAGCGACGTTCCTGATGAAATCTAAACAACCTTCACTGGAAGTAGGCATTGCATTGATTCACTCTATTGACAAATCATTTAACGTCTCCTTGAAAATCTCTTGAATTACCACGCAGAACTGGCAACGCATGCTTCCCCCAATTCTCGTTCCATCTAGTTTGATTTTGTAGCGCTTGACTATATTCCGCCAAATCGCCATAGGAATGAGGAGAACGTCGCTGACTTCCATCCAGTTTCTCCAAAAGGCCCCACAATTGCTCTTCCAATTCGGATGAGGAGTCGAACACTTTGCCGTTTGTTCCATCTTTGACCAACTCTGACAAGCAACTGAAATTTCTTGCACACACAGGAACTGCACAGCCGAATAGATCCAAAACCTTCATGGGAAGGTCCAAACCGGAAGTTGAGGTGTGCAGCGAAACCCCAAGATCAGCGCAAGCAAGCAACCGAGGATAATCTGCAGGTTCTAGCCACAGAGTTTGGATAGCGATACTTTCAAGTTTGAGCTGTGATATCCGTTCTAAATAATGCTCCTTCTGGGGTCCTTTCCCCGTGACAACCATCAGCACCTTAAGAGAGGACTTTTGGAGGCGGATCCGTCTGTCCAGACGAACAAGGGCATCCAAAAGTTCTCCAAAATCCTCGTCTGGGGTCCACGATGTTGCACTCACTAGGAAACACGGTCTATTTTTACGAAATTCATACCCCCCCGTGTCACTGATTTCCGTAAGAAGAGTTTGTTCAGTAGGATTTAGATTCTCGTGCCAGTGTTTTGGGCAAGCGCTGCATAGCACTTTGTGTAGTCTCGACAACAGCTCATGCTGATCTTCTATGGAAAGTGGTTGAAACATGTTTGGCGGGCAATCGTGTAAGACGCTGATCTTTTCGTGGGGCACATCGAAGTGCGTCTGAAGAAACAGTTTCATAGCTGCCGTGACACACAGATGAGCAGTTGCATACGGCGCCATGAACTTCTCATATACTCGGGCAATCGCTGAGAATAGCTTGTTGTCAAGCATTGAATAGCCCAGATTGTGCCAGTCAATCACAAACGCTGGTCTGTGCCCAGAGACAATACCACGTATGAGACAGTACAAATGAGTGACGAATAACAGCGGCATCGCAGGTGGATTCTGGACGAGTACAACGTCGACAGTCCGATTGCGTGCAGCTTGGAAGAGTGCACGAAAAACAAAGAAGAACAAGAGGCTGGCCCTCACAAACAGATACAATGGGAGGATTTTTCTCAGTGACTTTGGTGCCGGTACACTGAAGCGAAAAACCTGCAGTCTCTCGTTCTTGCCAATTAGTGCTGAAATCAACTTTTCTCCCTCGTATCCAATGAGAGATACGGAATGTCCATTTTCCAGCAATGATGCTGCGTGATACTGCATTCGAGGTGATCTTTGGAACAAGCGTCAGCAAAAGAGCACGGCAATCTAATACTCTCTTTCCATAACAATATTTGAGCCATACCTTCCTACATCGCCGAGAACAACTACAATGGCGTGCATCTGAACGTGAAAAGGACATGCATATACGTGTTCTG
The DNA here is from genome assembly GCA_933822405.4 of Cylindrotheca closterium. Classification (NCBI taxonomy): domain Eukaryota; phylum Bacillariophyta; class Bacillariophyceae; order Bacillariales; family Bacillariaceae; genus Cylindrotheca; species Cylindrotheca closterium. The sequence goes on along the minus strand of CAKOGP040000025.1, from coordinate 448 downwards.
TCCTTGTGAACGACGGAAAGGCATCACAGATAATTCTGGAGGATTGATTCACATGTACGACTAACCAAATTTCTTAGGAAAATGTACGCTACTCATCAGGGATACCCCTCGGATTGGTGTGAAACCCATTTCGGATTTTTGCACCCTTGCAGCACGGGGTTATCAAATTCTAGCTCAACAATGTTCCTTCGAAATCCCATCATTTAAGGGGATCCTAGCTCTCCTTGGGGGAGGGGAAATCGGTATACTCTGAGTTTGTCGTTTGGGCATAAAATCGCACGTTGAATATTTTATTCAATACGTAGGCTTACCACCTTTTTTGAGGACTGCATCCTCTTTCAATAGATGTTGAGCAACTGTTGTTTCATAGTACTATGCAGGACTAGAAGTAAATTTGATATTGATCCACTAGTAAATAAGGACAATGATTCATAGTAGCTAGTACTAG
>CAKOGP040000014.1:0-103301 GCA_933822405.4 Cylindrotheca closterium | reverse complement strand
CACTTCTCGCTTCCATTGCAGCATTGACTTGTCTTGGAGTGAATCCTTCCTTGTTCTTTCAAGCGGATGCCATCTTGGAGGTCATCTCGAGTCCAGCATATCCATTCTGTTTGTTTGAAGAAAGTTCGAAATGGGGTTGATTATTTAAGTTGCTTAACTGGCAACGGTACATCGCACTTGTCTCTTTGGCACCTGGTTCAACATTTGCTCCAAGTCGCTCCAACACATACACACCCTTACGATTCACTAATCGCATCTTTCTGTTTCCATCACAATGCACAATAAAAGCATTGTCAGCATCAGTATCCCGCAGCAATCATCTTGCGCATAGCAAGTACATTGGCAATTCCATCTTCATCGTGATAAACTGGAGGTGGAAATTTTCCTAGAAAACCTTCTTTGTCGAGAACTCTGCTGCCCACGTTAGTGTGGATATCAAGTTCTTTCTCAGCATGATGGAGTCCATGCATGAGCTCACCATTACAAATGGTGGTGTTTGTACAACCACTGTCCATGATGACATGATCGTACAACCCAAATGGATCTCTTTGCTTTCTACGGCTTTGGATAAACTGCAGACCTGGATCTGCTTCGGTAGCAAGATCAGGCAAATCTTCATCTTCACTAGCATAGTGCCAGTCGGCTTGAAGTTTGACATTTGTCATACCAGCAGGACATGGAATAAGATAGACATCATTGTCAGTCTCATCCTTTCCCTTGATAGCATCATGAAAGACATTTGACATATCAAAATATCCAGTTTTCACAGCTTGCGGAGTTTGAACCTTGAGTTGTATCGAATCCTTGGCGCACTTGAGCACCACTGAAACCTTGTTGGCTGAGTTGCATTCCACTGAACGCAATCTCACCGTTAGCATTCATAGAATAAGGGACAGTAACAGTGACGCCACCTTGAGTTGGAATCTGCATGAGCTGCATTCCAGAAGGAACTTGCATCATTTGTTTACCTGTAGTACCAGCAAGTTGCAAAGATGTGTTAACGCTTCCCGCAACACTTGATGCTCCACTTGTGGGTGCTGAAGCTCCAGGAACTATAGCTGGAACAGTAGCTGGGACAGCTGCTCCAATCTGATTAAGATTGAGCTTCTTCCCATTGTTGTTCCTTGCTTCATAGCAAAGAACTTTTGATTTGCTTCCCAGGAACACCCGGCAGATCGATGACTTTAGAATTCCTTGTGGTTCCTTCTCGTGAGATGACTAACTAACAAAGAAGACATTTCTCATAGATAAGAACATCTTGTCATTCATAAATAGTTTAAAAACAAAAGGGACATTTTTTTAAATCTTTAGTCACTAATAATTTATTTAGAGGTACAGCTGACATAATGATGGAAAACCTGCTTTTAGGTCGTGACTCATTACTTCTTTGTTCCAAATAAAAATTACTTATGGGATGTTACAATCGAGCCTCCTATTCTATAATCAGTTTTGAAGTGATTTGGAGGCAAAGAGATTTGTTTTCAATTTGTATGACCCGTGTGTTGCTAACGAAGTTGTTGATGAAAAACAGCAAACTATCAGGCTTCATGTTGACGATCTTATGTCAAGTCACATGGACCCAAAAGTAAATGACAAATTTGCTAAGTGGTTGAATATGAGATATGGTTTGATCAAGGCATGCACAATTGTCAGAGGAAAGATACACAGATATCTTGGAATGACTTTGGATTTCTTGGTGAAAGGAAAACTCAAGATCCGCATGGATGACTATGTCTAGAGCATGTTGGAAGATTTTCCTATCAAGTTCAACAAGGATTCAAAGCAGGAAACACCAGCTGGTAACGGTTTACTGGAGGCTGGGAAAGGAAAGTTACTCAATGCTGAGTACCATCAAATCTTTCATACTACCGTTGGCTGGGAAAGGAAAGTTCCTCAATGCTGAGTACCATCAAATCTTTCATACTACACATGCACGCTCAAACCAAGGGGATACAACAGATATTTTATTTGAATAAATACAGTTTCTATTCTATACATGTATAATAGTTTTCATTGAATAATGGAACTTAGTAAAATTGGTTGAGGGACAGGCAAGAGATATGAAAGGAAATACTATGCCAATGTTGGACAACCTGCAAAGAACAACTTGTGCGGCTATGGGATATTGAAGATTACCATGAGAAGCAAATCAAGAAGTAGAATAATAGATCAACACTGTTGGGATATGACAAAATATGAGATTTTACATTCCAAAAAAAAATATTCAAGTACGAAGTTTTTGCCATGTACAATCGGACTTTGATCGTGATGTTGGGATTCGACGCAAGTATGCCGGATGCAAGTCTGTCGGACAATCTACATCCACACAAAAAGGGAATGACAAAGAAACAGCAATTACATTGCACGCATGGAAAGGAATAAGAGAGGACAGTTATTCTGATTGGTACCAATGGCCCCACACTGCTTGCCCGTCTAGCCAATGGTGGACTGCATGGCAACAATGGATCTCTACTCATCTGACCGGCCACTCCAACCGACACCGCACTTCTCCGTTAGGCCTGTGGCACTCGGTTGACCTGCCCTGGAAGGGGCTGGCAATACTCCCCCTCTAGTACCAATACCCTGTTCCACCGTTAGGGTCACCTATGGATCCCTTCTGTTTCTCTTGCCTCCACCAGCCGTCAGCACCCCTTTTACTTGCCTCGACATTTCAACCCTGATCTCCCACCTCTACCAGTGGACGCTGTCGGCGCCTTGGTTTTTGTCTTCCCTAGCCGTTCTCCGATCCACAAGAGCCGGGTCCTCCTCCACTCTACGGGCCCTCACCTACCAGCCAAACCACCTGCCCCCCCAACTTCCTTCCTTGACCTCTGGCATCACTTCGGCAGTTTGGCTGAATCAGGTTCTCACAGCTGGGTTCCAGAGGTCATTACCATTGAAGGGAGTGAGGACCGCCTGGCTCAGGCTCTTCTTGCCGGTTCCCTTTGTGCCGTGAGCGACGGCTCTTACAAAGCTAAAGTGGGCACAGCATGCGCTCAAATTCTCACTGAGGATTGCAGGGATATCATCTGGATCACCTGCCAAACCCCTGGGAAATTTGAGGATCAGAGTTCAAGGCGCAGCAAATTGATTGGCCTTATGGCTTCTCTCCTGGTGTTGGGCTGGATATCTCAGGTCGCCCACCTGAAACTCTTTGCCAGCCAACCGTCAGTTGAGATGGCCTGTGACGGGCTCATAGCTCTTGATAAGGCAAGTCCTTCTCCAACATCCATGTGTCATCGTCTGGTGCTCAGTTTGATCTGGCCTCCACCATCCGGGCCTTGCTTTGCCACCTTCCCCTCCAAGTTCATCGGCGCCATGTTAAAGGCCACCTGGACAAGCACCAGCCTTTCTCCCAACTGGACTGGTGGGAGCAGCGCGATGTGGAAGTGGACTACAAAGCACAGTCCTATCGCCGCCTGCTAGAGTCCACATGCAGTTCTGCCGCCTCCAACTCCCGCTTCTTCCATGAACCTGTGTCTTTATTCATGGATGGTGTTAAGTCTTCCAAATTGGATCAGGCTCACATCATGGAGCTGGTCTCTCTTCCTGCCCTTTGAGCATATTGGTCCTCCAAGGACCGCCTCTCCAAGCAGTCCATACATGAGGTCGATTGGTTGTCTCTTGCACGCGCCATGAAGGCCCTCCCAGCAAATCTCCACCGCTGGACACCCAAGCATATTTCTGGTATGACGGGTTTGGGAAAATTCTTGGCCATTTGGAACCGGTCGGCAAAGAGCTCCTGCCCCAGATGCTCCTCCTGTCCCGTGGAAGATCACCTCCATGCTCCACGCTGTTCTGCTCCTACTGCAGTTGCAGAATGGTCAAAACGCCATCTGGCCCTCTGTACCTGGATGCAGACTCAGCAGACTGCCCCAGAGATCAAAGCCTTCCTCTTTGAATACCTGAAGACAGTCCGTCAGCCTTCCTTGGGGGTCCCCACCGTCCAAACCTGGTCCTGCCATCCCCACCTCTTCCAAAGTGCCGTCTCTTCCCAAGCCATGCTTGGGGCCCAGAGCCTCCTTGAAGGCCTAGTGTCCCCCAAATGGAGACACCTGCAGGCCCTTCACCTCTCCTACATTGGCTCCAAGAAGTCTGCCAACCTTTGGGCCTCCCGCCGCCTGATCCAACAACTGATCCGGATCAGGCATTACATGTGGAAAGACCGCAACCGGCTTGCCCACTCTGAAGACAGCTCCTGGCACATAGCTCGCAAGCAGGAGATTGACATTGGCATCCGCAAACAGTTTGCCATGGGCCTGATGGATATCCCCCCACGCTCGCAGTACCTCTTTCAGGACTCCCGCAAAATTGTCTTCAACAAATCACTCAAAGATTGTCAACATTGGCTGTGTCTTGTCTTCCATGAGAGAGCAATCAACCGTCGCTCTCTAGCCAGGCAACGCCAGATGATTTTTGACCTGGCACAACCCGCCAACCCAACATTGACTTGGCCACCCGGCGCAAGTCCATAAACAGACAGATGTCTCGGTCATCTATCTGCCCCTTCTATGTTTCACTCTCCCTCTGTTGATCACAGGCCTAGGGAACTGCAGTCTGTCATGTAGATGGTGGCCACATTGTTCTGGAACACTCCATTCACTTGGATCAATACACCCACGGCAGTAGGGCGCAAGAACAAGTGGCTTGTCACCTGCTACACAACCCTGCCCACTACCACCTTCAAAAAACACAAAAACCAAATAAAAATATGCCGCCTCGAGTGGCAAGTTCGTCTCTACATGTGCAAGGGTGCAATGTAATAAGCGATAGAGCAACTTCCCTGGGATTGGATGCCTCAAACTGGTTCAATAGTACTGGACTCACCTCCGTATGGTAAATGGCCATGACAGCCGTTAACGGCAATCTAGAAACTTGAGATAGTTTTAATACGATTAATGCATCAGTTATATGTAATTTTGGACTGCCCATAGTTTGATCAATTTGACCAATCCCTCCCCTGCAATTTTCCACACTAGTAGCAAGTACTATTACCAAACTCCGACAATAAAGAAAAAAATTGGCCCAATCCGACAAACATTCAACAACTATCAAACAAGATTTGTTCATAATGCATCATTATAGCGTCATGTGGTTATCACTGTTTCGTGGCACATTCATGAATCAATTCTAATGTGAATGTGCACAGAAATATCTGGAACAATGGTAAGCTCCAACAATAGTGAATTTCTCCTCAATATCGGATGCGAGGCTTTTGTATTTTGTTTGTCTTTTCTTCAGTTGCCTTTCGTTTCTTTTGCTTCTCTTTCTCTCCATCTGATGGTGGTCCTCTAACGATGTCATCTAGACCTGCAAGCAACTTGTCCAAATAGCCAGTCACTTCATCTGTTTTCCTTACAATGCCTTGCGTTTCTGGTGCTTTTTTTGTCTTTAATTTTGGGCGGAGTCGCAAGACTTGCTCTGTAAAGTTATTCGTGGTGGTCTCGCTATCAGCTTCTCGATGGGCACCCAAAAAGCTGTGAGAAGCAAGAACTTCTGACATTTCATCGTGAACTCCTGTCAACTCCCAGAATGCTTCTGTCAATCCAAATTCGTCATTGGTTGGTATCCGCAGCACTTTGGATACTGCCATTCCCTCTTCAAGATTCTTGACGCAATCTGGTTTCAAAGTATAGTCTCCATCTTTTGACTTGACAGATGAACCAAACACCACCAAGAGGCAAAGGGCACCAAGCTCGCTACCACCTTTCACCGCTTCAAATTTTGCTTTCATGTTGTCACATTCAATGCTTGCAGATTTTGGACAGAAACTGGATTGCGACTTGATGGACACAAACATCGGAACGTATTGGTACTTTTTTGATGAGGATGAGCCAGTGGCGGTGACGCCGCCTTTTCTTGGTGCTGCCACTGATATTCGCAATGCAAATACAACATCAATGACACTGCAACCTGCAAACACATAAAATCCCACACCCGTTTTGTACATGTTTTCCAAGAACACTTCATTCTGAAGTAAAGACCACGAGTCATCATACGCACGGGCATAATTACGACAGACTTGGATGGCACTGAAATGGACCTGGCAATCGTTATTTTGACTCATCAGGTCGTCACCGTCGTCACCATCATCACCACTACGACCCCCATTGATTAGACAATTGATCCAATCATTTAGTGGTACTGAGAAAGTAGTGTACTCCTTATTGTCCTTCAAACTACCTCGGACAATATCTGCACAGAACAAAAAATACAAAGCCACCATGACTTCCCCAAAGTCTCCCTTTTCCGGTGAACAAAAATGGTCTGAAAATAGGTCCTTCATCTTCTGTACCCACCATACTTTTGGTCTTCCATTCAGAGTCGTGTCTTCTGAAAGAGCCATGGACCAACTATCATCCATGAGACACATTGCCAATCGCGCACAAACAGGATCTGGTGGGAAACAAATTTTGGCAGTTTGCTTGTCATTGCCATCGACTGTAGCAGGGCTAACCGAAACAAGGTTGGCGTAAGAACGGCCCACAAGACCAGAAGCTGCAGCAAATGTCGTTTGTCCCATCTGCACTCGTGTGCCCAACACACTGAGCCAGGTTGCTGCTGTATTTTTGAATGCGCTTGGTGAAGCATCTTGAACAATACGTTGAACAATGATTGACTCGCCAGCCTTCAGTTCTTGTTCGGACATGGCAGCAAAAAGAGGCCGCCCGCGAGGAACGGCGACGCTGTATTCGCTCTTATTTGATGATGAATCATCCATTTTGACAAATCGGAGACACCCAATCGTAGTAGTAGTGTAAAATGGTGTGTAGGACGTTTTCTCACCCCTCGTGTAGAATTCAAGTTTAGGTGACGTGTACTCACGAGTATCGGTATCCGTCTTGTTTGTAATGTCGTCATCAATGATGAAGTTGGTTAATTTTGCAGTCGTCCCGGTGAATACAGCAACGATTTGCAAATTCCCCCGCTTCTTGCGAATCCAAAGGCGAACGATACGAAAGAGCATTGCGTCCATTTTTGTCGTTTTCGTTTCCTTTCCCTTTCCCTTTTCCTTTGTATACTTGCCCTCATCAAGTAGGTAGTGTGCTTCGTCAAAAAACAAAACCAATTCCGTCGGCTCATCAGCAATATTGAGCAAGGCAATCATGTCATCCAGCTTTTTAAATACGCCGTCAACTACTTGTTGAAAGGATTGATTGCTGTTTATGCCGTTTCGGAGATCAATGAACGCGTCAAACAGGTCCTTCTCCTTTTTCCTTTCATCGCTTTCCCCTTTTGCATTGCGGCAGAGAATGAGCCGACCCACAATATTGGTACCACTCTTAGATTTCCCTTTACCACTCTTAGATGTCCCTTCTTCATTCATCTTGTAATGCTTGCACAATTCGTAGAGAATCTTTGTCTTCCCCATTCCACTCGATTGCACAAAGCAAATATAGGGTCCATAGTACTCGCCTTCATTGCCTTTCTTGTAAAATGTCAGAAATATAAAACAGATTTTTTCGTGCAGTTGGAGCATATCAAAATCGTGCGTCAACGCTGTGTCGATCACTTTGTGAGATATGCCAACGAATTGCCGCTCCTGTTGATACACATTCGTACCAGGCTTCTTGCCGCCTTGTTCCAAAAACTTCACCAAGTCGTCGACGGTAGCTTTCAATTGATCCCTGTTGATATACGACCAGAGAAAGCCTCGTAAGTCATGAGATGAAGCTTCGTCCCACATCTCTTTGATCTCAGTTGCCATCATGTTTGTATCAGGTTGTCGTCCAGGTTTCCACGTTTCTTTTGGTATCGTGTTTTCAAGGTAGGCTGCAATGTCTTCGACAGATCGACTGCTGCTGCTGCCTATATTTGCCGCATCAGATGTTGCTGCTTCCGCCATTATGATATGAAAGGGAATAATGTATAGAATGGATGGATGGATGGATGGATGGATGGATGGATGGATGGAATCGATGCGTGCACAGTCTTTTGAAGTAAAGGTTGAAGGTGGAGCACCCTCAAACTGCTGTTTATACGTCGATGTGTATTATACATGGATGTACCTACTACTCGCACAATCGGTAGTACCGTTTACGTGCACGTGAACACATACACGTGATGTATGATACAGAACCTACTGGCGATGCTGGCTCGCCATATATGTGATAAATTTCATCATACCGTACTCTTGGTAGTAACGATAATATACCGGTATATTACCGCATGTGATTCATCAGTCAAATCAATTGTATGAAGGCCAGAGATGATGAAGTGCACGAACTGCCGGTATGCATAGATATGCAGTTCCTTAAAGCAACTACTAGAGATATAAAATGAACTGAAGGATCCTCAATATATTAATCGTTATGCATTATTCTTACTAGAGCCACACAACGGACCAGGATTGCGGTTGCATTGCTACACGTGTTTTTTTTTAAATGGGGGCAATCACGAACGAGGATTTTGGGAAGCATCAAGCCATTGAAGGGGTCGCCGACAGCAGCTGAGGCGATTGGCGACACATCGAATAATGCGGTGTGCTTATACATACGACATATAATATACAGTACGAGCATCTCCTATACCAGCGTCTGATCGAGCATTCAAACAATTCATTGTATGGGAGTGAGACAAAGTGTAATACTTTTGCTTTCATCATACTCTGTCATGAATTTCTGTCAGGGATAGGGCTGAAATCAGTAAATGAAAAGAAATGCAAAGGGACAGGAAGTCATCATCCTTGCCGGAACAAATCAATTGGGCCACCTTGTGTTTTCTGCTACTTGAACATGTGATTTTCAATCGCCTGTGTGTTTCATTTCCAAGAATTACCTCCGCTTGTACTGTGTCAAACCTACGGAAATGTCCTTCCTGCCCCAGAATAGTGTGGGCTTGCGGTGTATATTTGGTGTCACAGACGGCTCAGGCTGACAAGGATTTCTCATGAGGCCAAGGGAAAGAAACCTGCAATTCCAAATTGAAAAGAAGCCAAACCCCGGCAAGAAGTCGAAAGCATGTTGAAGAAAAGAAGGCATATCCAGTCAAAGGAAGCAAAGAAGCTCAGCATTTAGAAGTACCTGGCAACGTGCGCCCAATCCAACAAATTAACGCCCACAATTACAAAATGCAGCGTTAAGAGTATAATAACAATATGACATACACAGTAGCTATACAATGGATCACCTCTTTTTTTAACCTTTTTTAAAAAGCAATGGTATACCAGAGATTGGTTCCATATGGGAGTCGATCAATCGTCAAAGGGGTCAGAACACGACGATATGAGAGTAATTCTCAGCAGTTAAGCAAGAACTACAGTATTCTGAACTTCGCACTAGGATTCACTCACATCTACATCTCGTTTTCCATCTTTCCATTTACTAGGGATGTTGGATTGCTAAAGGCTGGAAAGAGTGTTTTACACCAAATTCGACGATTACGGTGTAAATAGGTTATCAAAAAACTTCTTCCCCATCTCCACACCAAGGAACAGTGCAGCATTTGCGGGGAAAGCCCTCACGACAGTTGGCCCCAAACCACTATACAGTCCCGTCAAGCCTCGTTCTCTGATGATCTTCATCAATTCTGGAAAATAGCTCCCAACGACCTTTGTATCATAGCGAGATTGAACATTTGTCTTTGGCACATCAAACTGTAAAGAACAACAATACAAACAATACCAGTCGTGTGAATATTCGTTGCAGCGCAAAAAGCAGCATCGCATCGAAACTACTCACAGGCATCGCCATGGTCCAGCCAAACATGCCCGCAAAACCACCACTATTGGAGGGGAGAAACAAGAATTGAGCGGTGCCCAAACATGGAGCCGTGACAAATCAAACATCCTCTTCCCATCACGTACCTCAGAAAGTAGTTCAGTTCCTCTGGCATACTTGGTACATAGGTCCTGAAGCCATACACAAAAAGGTCATACCCTCCAAAAAAGAATCTTGACAGGGCGTGAGAATGCATTCAAAAGAAACTTAAAGGTTCTGGACGACGACAACCTACGCGTAGAACGGAGCATCCCGACACAGTTGTGCGTCCAAGCCAACAAACATCGACCTCATCCCTTGTGACTTTATCATCTTGCGCACAATTTCTTGCGAGGACACGGGTTTTCCAACAACGACTTGCGTTTTTGCTTTGACAACTTCACTCGGCAGGAGAACTGTTGCACTAAAGCATCCAGTGATGCTCCCCTGAAGAACGATTGTCGCCTGTTAGTCATCTACTGCTCATGGGTCTTGTGGCATTCTATTATACGGACGGCTTACCATGAGAAAGGGCTTCAATAAATTTGGGGCTCCTCCTTCAGTAGAACCCCCTTCATTATCTGGAAAGGTTCGTTTTAAAGCTTCATTCACACCAAATGCCATACAATTTTCGAGAACCATCCCACCAGCAGTAGGTACTGATCCCTTCCAAAATGACGCAATACCTTCATTCGAGAGCATCGAAGCTGATGCAGAGTATATTCCAGTGAATAGATCAGGTCGAGTTTGCATCCTCACTTTGACAGTATCGAATGGTTGACTTCCAAATCAAGAATGATGAAAAAGCAAAGGATGAGGGACGCATGCACCATATTCGAGTCTGATATTCCAAGTCCGGCTCCTCCTCAACGCACCCTACGTAGCAGCATGCCACTGATCCAATTGATGCAGAGAATAAATCTCGGCTGATTGCGGTTGCATCTAGAGCTTCAGTTGCCATTTCTCAAGAGGATGAATGTCGTGCTGTTGGGAAATATAGTTGGTTGTTTCGCTTTGTGACGTTATTCGCCTGTCCGGCCACCCGGAGCTGAATAGAGAATTGGCCCTCTTGATTGGCCACGTCAATTCGTATGGCTTGTCTGTTAGCGGTTCGCGCACGTGCAGTACGGTGCGTGCGACACACACTTGAACGAAAGTTAGGGTCGGGTCAATGTTCGCAGTGGCGGTTATGATGGTGGATGACTGCTTGGACCCGTCGCTCAAAGACTAAACTACAGTATCATCCTCCTTCAGAGGACCAGGTACCGGTGCCCTGGGAGGATTCAAACCTGTAAAGCCCGAAACTGGAGAATGACACTTCGCATATTTCGTTCTTCCAAATTTTATTAGCAGGAAATAGGTATATAGCACTTCTGGATCTGCATTGCTTGGTGTACTGCGTACAGCAGGAGCAAGCGGAATGTGAATGGGTTGTCTTGTGCCTTTACTTCCCATACCTCCTACCATATCATATCCCGACTTCAAACCAGTATTTTACTGGCCCCACTAGATGATCAAGGAGACTTTACCGGGTCATAGATGGAGGGTGGTGAACCATTTGCAGCGACTCATGTATCATGAGAAAGCTGGAGCAGTTCAATGGCCTGGAAAGAAAGCAAATCATATCATGAAGAGAGGAGCGGGCAAGTTATAGCAGTATTGACGATCAAGTAAGTAGCTAGCTATGGCCGAGACCATGTGACAAATTCGAACCCAATGGTACTCGCTTGTGAAACCAAGGATATCAGTACAATTCGAAACATCCTAGTACACCTCTTTGTCATTCCATCTTCAGCAATACTATGATAGATTACTATGCAATCATCCATCATGGTAATTGCTGCAGCCTCCAACAACATCAAAATTCTATTTCCATCTTCACCAGGTTTCTATTCTTGGCCATTTATAACAAGGCTCCGCACATCATCATTTGCTCATTTCGGGGCTCCGATGAACGAAATCTACAGAAGAGCACGAATGTCACATCGTGATCAACAAAGCGCGAAGACGCGCATTAGTTTGCCAGTCAAGAAAAGGCGTTTTGGTTTCCATCTCATCTAAATCGTGTTTCGTGCGAGTCTGACACTCCGCAGTTTCAAGTTGTAGGTTGTAGAGGTCTGATCACAGGTACAACCTTGTAGTTATTCTACACGAATTTTGAATTCAGCACCGATATCGTGATGAGAATTCTTCGACATTCGTTTACGACGCTTCAGTACAACTCCTACACAAGTATCCTGTGATTGACCCAAAACTGAGAAATCAAACCTTGTTTTTTTCACACACACAAACTGTCATAATTTTTCATTTGGAATCAGTTGTAAAGCAGTCAATAAGAAAGGGTAATCATGGCACCAAAAACAGGGAATAAGAAGTCGAAGGTAAGAAGCGATCTTTGTATCTGCCAAGCACTAATCCCACGAAAGGATCCGGCTCTCACTGTTTTCCTTTTCAACTTGGTGCAACAGACCGCCCAAGAGGCCAAGGTGAAAAAGACTGCCAACTTTAAGAAGACGAAAGCTGCAGTTGCCAAGAAGCCCGCCGTTGCGAAGAAGCCGGCTCCAACCATGAAGAAAACGAAGAAGGTAGTCGACCCAGCTGCCCCCAAGAAACCTCTTTCCGGATTCATGAAGTTCAGCCAAGAACATCGTGCCACGGTCAAGGAGGCGAATCCTGAGCTTACATTTGGAGCGATTGGAAAGATGTTGGGTGAAATGTGGCGCGCTCTTCCTGATAAGGAAAAGGCAGCATACAAGCCCGCCAAAGGTTTGACAGACAAGGCCATCGAATCCGTGGTTGCCACCCCTGTCACCCCTGCCGCTTAGTCGAATGTTTCCGAGGGGTGGGCGTGTATCTCTCTTTGTCTGAGAGATGAATCGAAAACAGTGTGACAACTAGAGTCTTGTATTATTGCAGAAACTTTTTATTTCTATTGGTAGCCTGATTCGAGAACCGTGGATTCCTCGCTATTTTGAACATTACACTACTACTATTGGGCAATGGAACAAGGAGATGAAAAGAGAAATTTTTGTTGTGTTTCTCAGCACATCAAAGACGTGGGCAGAAGGATACCTACCTATGCGCCCTCCTTGTGCTAGAAACCGATCACAAAGAACACACCGAATTATTGACTTACGACTTGACGGCGGCAGCTCAATTAATGTAGCTCGATCCGGCTTGGATGCAAAATATATTAGAATCCCATGTCGACTTCATCGCAGTTGCGAATGAACCGATGCACAACTTTCCCACTTGAATGAAGAGCTGAACATGTACAGGAGCGATGTCACCATATTTCTTGTGATTGAAATGCTCAGCGTTGGGGATATGCGGGTACCAGTCTATTACAGTTGTATTGCTGCTTATCCTTGTTGAGTACACTTAGTGAGAGCCCGAAAATGCTAGAACAACGCCCTTCTCTAAATACGATCTTTTGATGCGACATCACGAATTTGATCACGTCAGTTCTCACATCAAAAATATGGTACATTCTCAATTTTGCGTGAAAGAAAAGCGACTTATTTCTTTTGTCACCACATAAATTTATTTCCGTCACCACGGACAAAAGCGTGACACTAGGCATTCGTTGTAGTTTGCCTTTCTTTTCCACGGCATTTTGGTTTCCGTCTCTCATCTTCTACTGGTGTCAGTCGTGTTTGTGCGAGTCTGACACGACGTTGCTGCAGAGCGTCAGTGTAGAAACATGTAGTAATCCTACGGGATATAGATTTTCAAATCGGTGTATGATGAGAATCCTTTGACCTTCGTCTACGACCCTTTGGTACGAATCCTACACAACAGTATCTTGAGATCGACCACCCACAGTGCAGAAACTTGTTTTTTTGCCCTCACACACATCCTTCATAATTTTCATTTGTAATCAATCAGTGAAATAACGAGAAAGCATGGCACCAAAGACAGAGGAAAAGAAATCAAAAGTAAGCAATCATCTTTGCACTCTGAGTAGAAGTAGTGTCGCTTCACCAACGTATGGATTTTTTCCCTGGCCAAAGTGATGCTTGTGATGTGTGCTCAAATAGTTGTTGCATCATCTGCTCAAATGCATATACCATTGTGGAAATATCAATCCCTCCTAATGAAGTGATTCTCACACATTTCTTTTAACTTGTTGCAACTCCAGACTGCCCAAGAGGCCAAGAACAAGAAGACAGTTGAAAAGAAGAAGCCTGCAGTTGCCAAGAAGTCTACCGCTGCCAAGAAGAAGAAGCCTGTTGAACCAAAGAAGGTCAAGACAGCTGAACCAAAGAAGGCCAAGACTGTTGAATCGAAAAAGGTCAAGCCAGCAAAGGTAGCTGTTGTTAAGAAAGTCGCCAAATCAGGAGCTGCCCCCAAGAAGCCACTTTCCGGATTTATGAAGTTCCGCCAAGAACATTTTGAGAAGGTCAAGGGCGAGAATCCAAGTGATTCTGCTGGCCAAATTGGAAAGAGGTTGGGAGACATGTGGCGAGCTCTTTCTAAAGAAGAAATGGCAGCCTACAAGCCCGCCAAGACTGCTGCAGTCAAGAAATTAGCGCCAGCTGTTGTAGCAACTGCCCCTGCCATTCTTGCGGCGTAGTCGAGTAGTGTCCAAGGGGATGGGCGTGTCTGTTCTTTGTAAATAGTTTCTTTGTACTACTCTGTGCCTGTAAACGTCTATTACTATGACTATTAGGACTACTATTGCTATTCTTTTCAGAATTTGCAACTACTGTATTATAGACTACAAACGAGTGATGTCCTATTCGCCTATTTACTGTAAGTATACAACCCCAATATCGCCGCTTCATCCCTTCTACCTATGGAATAAACGGTCGACGGCCCACGCAAGGTCTTTTATATTGATCCTGCTACCATATATACGGTACCGGTAGGTACAAAGTGATCACACATCACACGTAATAGTCGAGTCCATGGGAGCATATACATCCATACATTCGAAACCCATATCAAAAGTACTACTGAGAGTCTTCATGCTTGAACCAATCAAAGTATTGTGCTTTGAACTGTGAAGACAGACTATGCAGAGTGCTGAGAGCCTTGAAGCAACTGTCCTCAGTATTCATTCATGTTGGCTTGAATGAATAATCACGTCGTGCGATCTGTTTGGGCAGACTCGTAGTTGGGACTCTGCTGCCTTGTTCGCAGTATTAAAATGTTGGAAGCGGCGCCTCGGAAAGAAAAAAGTCGCGAGAAGACAGGTCCATTCGAGTATTGGTCCAAGAAGAAAAAAAACCACGCGGCTTTCTTTGGAATCCGATATGACTCCTCGAGCGTGAAAGTCCTTATTACATACATGATTCATTCTCCCAGCGAAAATTATTATCGGAACTGCGGCCCGCCGAAAGTCTAGGAATCAATCCGACCGCATGTGTTGTCCCTTTCTTCGTGTCAGAGAATACTGATTTGGAGATGACCAAGACTTGGACTTGGGCTCTCCGTCAGCGCTTCGTAGCTATAGTTGGGTTCTTATTGTCGATGATATCGTACGGTAGATCCCGTTTCGTGTTATTTTTGTTGTCACCCCCACCAAAAAAGGGTTTATTGGCGTCGTGTCATCAGAGGATAAGATAGTGCTGTACCAAGTTATGCGGAGAGTATGTCGATCCCGTATACCGGGTCGTTGTCCTCTTTTGATCCCATGGCTGGTACTGTAGCGAATCTGGAATGGACGGAAATTTATTACCATGATACTGCATGTCTCTCCTCCAACACATTATATCGTAAGAGCGGGAGCTTCTTTCATCTTGTCGATTGCAGTCTTTCTGGACCTGACCCTTGGTGAGCTTAGTTGGTAAAGATTCGGTGTATATTGGAACGAATTTGTATTGATGCCAAAGATGTGATGATGTATTTTGTGCGTGAAACTATATAGGTAGGTACTGTCATTGTCGATTTTATATTATTTCCACCGATCATACCATGATGGTCGTGCAGACCGTGCGTGTCAACTTGTGTAGTTCGCTTCTCTTTGTCGTGGGTGTTTTGAAATCCTTCTCTTGATCAGATTCTTCGCCTCTGGTGTGTCTGCGCGCCACAGTACTGTTAGTGGCCATCTGCCGGAGAAACAATGGTTTGTGTAGAAATTGTACCAAATAGTTCGTAGACTACGGTGCCACTAGAGGATTCCGAGCCAAAAAGTTCACGAGCGAGGCCGTTGGGCCTTAGTAGTGATTCTACATGAAGCCATGCAAAAATGCAAACTAAAAATATCGCACCACTTTGGCACTGAGTTGTGTAGAGAATGTACCGCAGCCGCCGTAGACTAGTGTCACTAGTGGAGTTGCGAGCCAAATTGAGAATCCAAAATCGCGACCGATGCAAAAAAAAGTTGCCTTGCACTTGAGCTTATTATTTCCAGTTTGAACTGAAAGTGAGACACTAAAGACAAGATGGCCAAGAAGAAGGACGGAGAATTCAAGCCCAAGGTAAGCAAATTGTTGCTGGAAACGCGTGTGTGGTTTCTATGTGGCATTGCGCATTGGAACGCCATTTGTTGTGTCACACTGAACTGCAGAAACTGCCTTCCGCCCATTGAATCTTGTCAAATGTGGGACTGCGGAGGCTTTTGCTGGTGGTCAATGACTGAAGATTGGGCAATATGAAGGGCAATGACTCGTACAACCACTTGCTGAATGGCGGTGTGGGCCAGGCTGCATCAAGCTTGGCTCTACAGTGCTGCCTCCAAGATGCGATGGAATTGCCCTTTTGTGTTCTGTGTGTGTTTTGTGTGTCGTGGAACGAACCTCTGCTCCATGCAATCTTTCCTCAACAAGTGTATTCTATTCTACTGTATTCTATTGTACTGCATTATTAACCCAACCTCTTTCTTTCACTCTCACCAGGCTGCTGCCAAGAAGGGAGGAGCCCCCAAGAAGAAGAGACCCCTCTCCGGTTTCATGAAGTTCAGCCAAGAAAAGCGTGCCGGTGTCAAGGAAGAGAATCCCGATCTTACCTTTGGTGGAATCGGAAAGAAGTTGGGTGAAATGTGGCGTGCTCTTACCGATAAGGAAAAGGAGTCGTACAAGACTGCCCCTGCTGTCGTCAAGGATTAAGCGTTTCTGCTTGTCCTTGCAGAAAAGCTTATGAGATGAGATAGGGATGATGTCATGATTTGTCGTTGTAATGATGAGGATGGTGCGACTATCGTATCACTGGACTGATATGTGACGGGTAGTATAGTATCGTATAGTATACTTACTTCCTGCCGGTATCACTGTGGTCGAACCAAACCAAGCCATCCACATCTTGCAACACCGGGGGAACGAGTAAAAGAAAAAGAAATTCGCATAGTATAATGCATAGTGTTGTATTATCTTATTGGAATTATATGTGTATATATTGTTGCGTTTATGTAGGAAGAGCTGTGGTGATGAGACATGCCAGGGGGGTTAGTTATAGTCATCAATGTTGCTACTCCAAATCATCGGCTCGCGATGTTATGGCGGCAAAGAGAAAGTTGACGCTTCAAGATAGGTACCATGACCAAATCGTAATACTCTGCCGCATTGACCCGAACAATGTCGAGCCGTGGGCGGTTTGATGTTTTGGAAGTACGAGTATATCAATCAACCATCCATCGCCTTGGAGCAGAGATGGTACGCCGACCGATAACAATCAATTCATTGTCTTCACATTGGCATCACCAACAAACCCAATCATGCTTTGCCGTAAAGTAAAATTCAAATACGGCATCAATTTCAAACCTCCAACGACATTCCATAAAAAATATCATCATTCTCGCCGCATTCGCTCTTCGTATTCCATTCGTTGCTCCATCAGTCGCTCCTTCATGCCATAGAAATCAAACTCCAAAAAAGACCCCTCCCGACTCGATGAGTCAGGATAAAAATGATCATGATCTTGATTGGGGCCACCCAAAAAGGCAGGCAAATCTTCCCATCCATTGAGCAGTACTTCTTCGGCCAATCGTTCTTGGCATTCTTCCTCTTCATCATCATCATCATCATCGCAAATGATAAGGCTTTCGGCCAATTCATCGGGCAACAAGGGAGATTGCATTTGAATCCATTCGTCCATTGTACTAGTACTCGATACAGGAGTGGTAATCCATACTTGATGGATTCGGTTGGGATATCCCTTGGTCAACAATTCTAGTATGGGTCCACTCCTACTAGCAGTAGCAGCAGCAGCAGCAGCAGCAGCAAACTTATTGGCATCATTGGGAGTAGGAGCGGACAACGACTCGGCATGACAAATGACACAAACGTTCGAAATACCATCCGGCATACCATGTTGAATGCCCAAGTCCGCCAGCAGTAGCAACGCCATCCTTTGAGCCTCATCCACAAGGTTCTCGTCCTCCTGTACTAGTAGTAATATCTTCGCTGCTGGCAACAAAAAACGGTGGGCCCGCACCCAGAGTATTGGTCGACCATCCTTGGTCATCCCATGCCAATAGACACTGCCAGTATTCAAAAATTTCACCAGATTTTGAGCACGCTTCAATTGACTTTGACTGACTTTCCAACGCTGCAGTTGGGCTTGCGACGCGGCCGCCATGGACACCAAATGCGGCAATTCGGAAACGTTTTGGACGTCACGCCATTCCATAATGTTGGACAAAACTTCAATGGTGGTCTTTAGTCAAGTAGAAGGGCGGGGGTAAAACAATGTTAGGATCATTGACTTGTGACAGCAGGCAGACCCACCCGCCGCCTCATTCCTCATTACTCATTGTCTAAGGTATGTATAAACCTACCTCAATAGCCCGTCTTGGGTTTCTATCCTTGGCATATGCTTGACATGCCATGGATCGAATATAGTCATCATTCAGAAAGTTACGATCGTTGGGAAAGGAATCCTTGAGTCTTGTTCGAACCATTTTGAGGGCAGGAATTGACAAGGAAAAGGATGCCTCTCCCTCGTCAGGAAAGTTTTCAAAAGCATCAAACCACACATAGGCGTCACTGTCGTAGAACAAATCTTCATCGTGGTAAGCGGCATCATCTGCTGACAACCCGTCTCTGATATTATTGTAACTTTCTCCTGTTTCACTGGCAGTAGTGCTGCTGCTTCCAATCGATACAAATGCACCTTGTTCCTTGGTGGTCCCCGCATGCTGGTGAGGCCGTTGGCAGTGAGAAAAGCATGCATTTCCCATGGTGGTGGTGGTAGTTTCAAGCAACCAAAACTCCTGCTCCTGTTGGAGATGAGATTTGTATCTTGTGTTTATTTTTTTGTTACAATGACCTCTAGTAGCTGCGCTTATTATTCCAGCACATGTGGTTCTCCCTTTGTACGTGCCCGCTGTTCGGCAGGCGAAGCCCGCAATTGGGAATCGAATGAATCCAAGCAGTAGAGAGGAATTACGCCTACGCGTGCGGGTGTTCTTGATCACTTATGCTATGTATGTCAATATTCGACAAACCCTTCTCTTGTCTGATGATTGGCCAAAAATGATCGCGGAATCGCGAAAGAAGGTCTGGCATTGATATCTACGATGTCTACGCAAAAAATACACAGGGTATGAAAACCGCAACTGGCATCTCTGTGAAGCAGCTCCATCCAATATATTGACGACAACTCTAACGATATTCCATTGCAACATATACAACTTCAACTTCAGCGTAGGCTAGTACATGGTTGAATGGATCAGGATACCGCTTCTTGGTGAATCGAAATTAGAGAGAGGGAAACAAATTGAAGCTTCGAAACAGCATCACTATATTCATCAATTACCATCTGAATTGATTGATTGATTGATCGCTGATGACGACGATGAGACAGAAAGCAAAGGGCGCGCTGAACTTCAGCGATCATGCGAGGCTGGATGTCGAAGAAAGCCTGTCGCCAGATAAAAGGACTCTGCTGACCAAAAAGGCCTCAGGATATTCTCGGATATCCATGCCAGCTATGAAACTAAAGTCTTCAATGGCTGAGTTCAAAGCCATGAGCAAGTCCACGAGACGAAAGTCCATGAATGACGGGATTGCGGTGTTGGATTGCATCTTGGCATCGGAACAAACCGCAAAGCGTCCCACATTGCAGCCATCACAAATTCAATCACTGGTCACATTAAGAAATTCACTGGAAACAGTTGAAGATCAGGGGAAGAAAAGTGCACCACTACTACCGAAGGAGGTTAAGAAGACGCATCGAGCGTTTATGAGCGATAGCTTTGATGGTATCTTCTCTGACAGTGAAGGCAGCACTAGCTCGGAGGAACATGAGGCGCCACGGGGTTCCCCCCAGGGCAGTATCGAACTTGATTTGATACAGCCAACATCATCCATGTTCAAGTATGGAAAAAAGCCAGAGACGGGGGTCAACGTTCTCTTTGCCTTTGGTGCTATTCCGCTACCTTCGCCACGCCAATCACGAAAGCAACTACGCCTCATGAGTAGTAGAAGGGTCAGTAGTAGCGTGATTCAACAAGGAGGCAGGTCCAATCTAAGGCTCAAGAAACTGGCCAGTCGGCGAGCCTCCTCTCTCTTGGCCAAGGTTCAATCTCACGCACCCAAAGAGTGGTACGCGATTACTGACATCAAACGAAAAGTTAGACTAGCAGAATTGCTGACATGGGATAACTTGTGCAAATGGGACTTTGATATGTTTGAAATTGACAATCTGACTGATGGTAATCCACTCTTGTTTGTGGGATGGGCCATTTTGTCGAGTCCTTACTCGCAACATGTCATGGAAGAGGTTTTACTGGAGCGAACGCAACGTCGACCGGTCCCTTTTGATCTAATGGAAGGGTACCGATTCATTGACCAATTTCACATTGATCAAAAGAAAATGACAAACTTTCTTCGGTCCATTGAAAAGGACTACTTTCACGAGAATCCATATCACAATAACATTCACGCGGCCGATGTTCTGCAAACACTGCACAGTTTGCTCCAAGAAATGGGTGGGATCCAGAAATTCCAACCGTCTCCCATGCAGCTATTCGCATCACTTCTCAGTGCAGTCATTCACGATGTTGGTCATCCGGGATTTAACAATTTCTTTCAGCAGTCTTCCCAATCTGAGATTGCACTGTGCTACAATGACCAAAGTTGCTTGGAGAATATGCATCTGGCGTTGGCCTTTCGAAAGTTGCTGGGGGGCAAGAAGAAGAGTTCTATCGACATCTTTGATGGCATGACTCCTGAAGAGGTGGTCAGTTGTCGAAAGCTTATGATTGGAAATGTTCTGGGAACAGATATGAGCAAACACTTTCAAGCCGTCAACGATATCAAGAGACGAATTTCGGAAATGAATGGATCTGCTAGTGAGGAAACGACTATTGAGGTTGTGAAATACCTGATGCATGCGGCTGACATTTCGAATGGCGCCAAGCCAAAGGACATTGCCGTCAATTGGGCTGACCGATGCCTGGAAGAATTCTTCCGGCAAGGAGACAAGGAAAAGGAAATGGGTTTGCCCGTCAGTCCACTTTGTAATCGCGACACTGTCAGCCGGCCAGAAAGTCAGAAGGGATTCATTGAATTTATCATCAAACCGACTTTTGAACTGCTGGTTGGGGTTATGCCATCGATCGGAAGCAAGATTATTCCAATTTTGGTTTCAAATCTTGCTTTTTGGAACTCTCAGATCCCACAAAAGGTGGTTGATGGTATGGAGCAACTGCATGATGACTTCCAGAAGAACGATGGTGTACCAGCCGATGACGAAACTGCATCCATGGCCACCAAAGACCGTCTGAGCATGGATTCCCTTTCGTCTCTGGACTTTGACGAGGATGTGCAGGAAGAACCAAGTGAAGAGCTGAGGCTTGAAGAAAATGGTGAGGAACTACTAGCGTCAGGCGAAGAATTGAATCGAGAACGCCTGAATAGTGATGAATTGCAAGAAGTGTTGGAAGAAGATGAAGAGGAGGACGAGGAGGTGGAGGATCCCAATCTGACAAAAGATCCTAGCGAGCTATCTTTTGGAAGCATGTCCTTTGCCGATGAAGCTATTTCGGAAAGGTCGAACGAAAACGGCGGGGAGAATTCATCATCAAACTGGTCCAATGATGATAATGGTGATAATGCTGTTAATGATGATGAAATCGAATATGACTCGGAAATGGAATACGAGTGCTAGCTTGGATTGGGAATTAATGAACATCATGGCATAAGACTTTTAAGAGGGGAGTTGACGGGGTGTATCTTTCTGTTTTGTGCTACTACAGTAGTTAGTTTGGCTGTTGAGTAATGCTCTGGGTGATCATTGATCATTCAACCAATGATTCATTCCTCACTCCATTGCCGGGTATCTTTTTGTATGTGTGTTTCGAGTCTCATCATCACTTCTATCGTTGCGTTGCAAGATTTCTGTAGCTTTTCAATGGAGAGACGTTTTCGTCTTGCGAAGGGGTGATGAGTCATTTCCGTTGAAGGGTCCCGAATCCTCCTCGCACGCGCCCGAAGAAGCCAACTTCCCGTATTTTTGATGCACCTCAACCTGCCGCCGCCCATGGCCATGAGATCCTTTCGCCGGTTTCCAATTCAAAATTAACCGAAGAACCAAGCCTCAGGAAAGGATAAGAAGGGATGGCATCTACCCAACAGATCAGTCGGCAATCCAATGCCTCCGTTCGATTGGATCAAATCCAGTCTGAAAAGCCTAGAATAGAAGTTGTTCTAAAGAAAAATAGTGATGCTGAAACATTAGCAAGTACCTCCAGCAACGAAGAGAAACGAGAGAAACTGGCTGCAACAGAATCAAGGCAGCCTCAGGCGGCACAGTTGAAAGAGAAAAGGCAGCAAGAAAGGTTGAGAGAGGCATTAGACAAGGAATTAGATGATTTAGATCTTCCGAAATTGGAAGATCAGGTGAAACAAATTCCGCGCAAAGGAAAGAACTTGGATTGGGTTCCGGATTCTATCGTCATTACCAACAAAGATTACGACTCTGACGATGACGAATCAGATAATTGCTCACTGATATCTGGGCTTACGCTACCGCAAGAAATCTCGCTTTTAAGACAGATTGCCGATAAACATCATCATACTCACAGTAGGCAGAGCAGGACCAGTAGTAGGACAAAGGAAAAGAGCAAATCTTCATCCAAGGGCAGCAAGTCATCCAGGAAAACGAGAAACAAGGTGGCCGCAAGCCAGATATCTTCCAAATCTGCGGATATTGCTTCTCACGGTAAACGGAAGAGTCGACCGACCACTGATGCAGGAGATCTAAAACCTGATCGAGCTCAGAACATGGAGATTGAAATCAAAATGAATGGCCAGATCCAAAAAGGTAGCTATTCCGGAGCTCTCTCACAGACAGTACCCCGCCTACCATATGGTGCCGGAATCATCAAGTTTGACAATGGTGACATGTACATGGGTGATATGATGGACGGCCAAATGCACGGGCACGGTACTTTGGTGAATGGAGACACGGTGCTCCGAGGAGAGTTTGAACACAATATGTTTGTAGTATGATGATATTACACCACAGGACTACAACAATGTTAACAGTATAATTAATAAAATAATAATCATATGATACAATGATTGCAGGCACCATTATTCTCGTTGCCATCGCACTGGTTCTATTCGGTCATGGCTCAGATTAATTGTAATACTATGTACGATACGATAAGTGTCAACCACGTCGATCATGTGTGTCCATCTGTTTCCTGCTCGCACACGTGTCGGCGCGTCAGCATCATTTTTCACAGAATTCTGAGAAGGTTATACCTGTCATCTGTCATTATCTGTCGTGATCTGTCATCATACGATTAAAACAGATATCACAAACCTTTGAGCGATGAGGTTTCTTTCCCCGTCTTCCGTTCTTCTTTTATTGTTAGCACTGGCTTACAATTGCCATGCCTTTAATAGTGCTGCCAATCCATCTGCCATCGTAAAGAGCGGCGCCCTTGCTGATTTTGATTTTATTAATCAAGACAAACTGCCGTGGATTAAGGAAGGGTACAATACTTACAAATGGAGAGATCAAGAAATCAATTACATTGAAATGGGTGACTCTTCCAAGCCAGCGCTTGTGTTGATCCATGGTTTTGGGGCTTCATCCTATCATTGGAGGTACAACATTCCTGCTCTGGCTCGAAAATACCACGTCTTTGCCTTTTGCAAACTTGGTTTTGGGCTTTCCAGCAAACCCATTGTGGAATATTCGGCTGATGTTTGGAGAGATCAAACAGTCGACTTTCTCAAGGATGTCGTCCAAAAGCCAGCAACATTGGCAGGAAATAGCTTGGGTGGCTACACTTCCCTTTATACTGCCGCAACTGAAGAAGCGAAGTCTTTGGTGAATGGAGTGATTCTCTTGAATGGAGCTGGGAGATTTCGAGACAGTCGTATGGAGGAAGAGCCAAAGGAGCCGAATTCAATCATCAAAGCCATTCAGACAGGCTTTCTGCGCTTCATCATTGGAGCATCCTTCGTCATTACCAAGCAGCCAGCCAGAATCGAGCAAGTCCTCCGACAAGTTTATCCCAATAACGACAAGAACGTCGATCAGGAACTTGTAGAATCAATTCGTTTTCCTGCGGAAGATCCAAATGCATCCGAAGTTTTCTACCGAGTCATTACCAAGAATGGATCGGGGTCGACTGTTTATGTTGATGATTTGTTGAAGAAGATGGACTGCCCACTGCTTCTGTGTTGGGGTGAGAATGATCCATGGATTCGACCACAGGCCGCCGACAAGGTCCAACAGATTTACCCCAAGAGTCAGCGTGTCAGTATCAATGCTGGACACTGTCCGCATGATGAAGATCCGGAGGCAGTCAATTCGGCAATTATAGATTTCATGGATGGGATTGCAGCAACACAAAAAGCTTAGGTCCACATTCCACATATACGGAGAGATAGAGACCATACAAGTGTATACATATAGCTTCTAGATTGTCTATTGTTGTTACAGTGGTTGTACGCATTCATTCATCCGGTGGTTGCATGATTCTATAGTTTCGAATTTGTAGCGATTGCAGCCATGGGACGACTTGGACTTCCAAAATCTGAATCACCTGGTTTCTGATTTTTCGGGAGTATTATTGGTCTTGCTAGGGAAGAGCACGAATTTTCGTTTCGGAGTATCCCCAGATTCCTGCCGTTCATACTTTTCCAGGCCTCCATCCACAGACGATGCATGTCGTTCGAACATATCCTCGTCTGCCTCCAATTTCATTCTTAAACTTGGAGTCGACTGTAGGCTCTGGCGTCGTTCGGTATCTTGAATGAGTCCAGCAAGAGCTTCTTCCTTCCTCCGGACCTTCGACCGAGCAGATTCGATTCTCACCAGGTGGTTTCTCCGCTTTGGTCCGGAATCTCCTGAGGCACGCCTTGGAGCAGGAAAATCGTCCTTGTCAAACGAAGCAGAAAGCTCATCGGCAACGTGAGTGAAAGATACGGGATTATTCTCTTCGGTGACAACGGGCATTTTGTAACTCATATTGCTGTGGCTGCTTGCAGTGGATTCAACGTCCGAGATGTTTCCAGCACTCCATCCTGCCATTGTAACACGAGGGGTGTTTGGGTTTGAGAATCCATCATCACCGATTCTTTCCATGGATGAAGGCTTTCGAATTTGTTTCGCAGCGGTAGCACGAGAAAATGGTGACTGGTCGCGGCTTGCAATATCCTGTTCATCCCTCGCTGGCATTCCCCTAGTAGATGGTTTCATAGCTTCTTCCACGTTCAACGACCGTGTACGCTTTGGTGGCCGGAACGAATGTTTGAAACCTACATCCTCATCCTCATGAGGGCTAGGCTCGTTATCACTCTCATTGCTTTTTCCTTTTGTGGCACGTGAAAATTCCATGAATGGGGACAAGGATCTTGTTGGTTTTTGAGCCCTCTGAGAACCAGGTTGTCGGCCCATCCGAGAGCCACCAAACCGACTCTCTGCCCTTTGATTGTGCGAAAGCGATTGGCCGAAGCCATCGTCACTGTCGTCATCGTCTTCGAAGCCAAACAACCGGTCATCCATAGATGTTGCACGAGGAGGCAAGGCATCATTAGCATCGTCGTCTTCGGGAAGGGTGTTGCCCCATGATGCCCCACGATCGAGAGATCCTTCCCTCGTCTGACGGGGTTTGGGCTTACGCCGTTGCTGAGAAGAATTGAAAGACCTTGTGCCAATTGACATGGTGTGTCGTTTTCCTTTGCTACCGTGTGAGTTAGGTGTCGATAGATCATCCCTGTCTGCAGAACGGGAACGATGCCTTGTCGGCGCGGTTTTGACACTCATGACACTGGGCCTTGATGAGGAGGAGGCAGTCGAAGCGCAATCGGAGCGGGTGGTCGCATCTGCTTGGGACATCTTTTTGAAAGCCGAATCCAGTGAAGGTGGCCTCTTCTTTTTTGGCTCTTCTTCGTCGAATGACTTGTCCACACTGGACGATCTTCTTCGATTTGATGGGGTGACATGGAAAGGAGTGTGCCCTGGTGTTCTTCCGACACGATCCGAATTCGAGAAGGAGTCTCCATCAAAGGACTTGTCAGTAGTATTGGAACCGAGGCGCTCCGATGGTGCCCTCAAATCGCTACGAAAGGAATTGTCAACATTGGAGAAGTCCTTAAATCCTTCATCTCTGCTTAAACTCGCTGAGAAATCATCGCTATCTCCATCAGCTGCAAATGGGTCCGCATCCTGATCGCCAAATGCATCGTCCCCAAAGGCATCTCCCCCAAACGCGTCGTCGAACGATTTGCTTGGTTCGTCGCCAAAGGCAAATGGATCCATACTTGCTGCCGTTTGTGCACCGAAATTAGTGCTGCCGGGGAAAGTATGGTCTGCTCCATCGAAAGAAAAAGGATCTGCAAATGCGCTGTCTTGTCCGCCGAAAGCATTCGCTTCAGCAGTCTTCAGTGATTGGGTCTTTCCGGTTGTGTCGAACGAAAACGGATCCGTACTTGACGTATTTTGACGGTCAAAAGGATCCGCCTTGGAGGAAGGCTGCAGCGGCTGGCTGGGTGTTTGCAACGATGGAATTGGGTCGCCGCTGGATGAAGTTTCTGCATCAATCGGAGTCTGTGAATCGGGACCATTGGCCTCGGATCCTGCTTCCATCGACGGAAAGTCCGCATCTATCTCACCTTTATCAGTATTTGTCGTTTGCTGTGTATCGGAGGCATGTGTGGTAAAGGGCTCGTCCAAAGATTGAAGAATATCGTTTGCGGGGGGCAATGGCTCCTCTGGAAATGCAAGCTCTTCACCAAAAGGGTCTTGTGAATCAGGCCCACTTGTATCATAAGTTTCTCTCAACTCTTCTTCTGCCGACGAGTGAGATGAGTGGGACGAATGCGAAATGTGCGAAGAGTGCGATGACGAATCATCATCCTGCTCTGGTTTGGGTTCTTCACTTTCAATTGGAATTTGTGGGAGCAATGCATCAGCCACGAATGATGAATCCGCCGCAGCTCCAACTTGAGATTTATTGGATTCTTCAAGAGCTTTTGGTTTTGGTGAGACAAAAGAAAAGTCCACTGCCTCACCGAAATCGTCCTCTACCGATTCATCATCTTCAGTGAACAAGTCTTCAAAGGCAATTGGGGCCTGCGGTTTGGATGACAAGCCATCCTCGTCACCAAATGTGTCAGCGCTAAAATCATCAAGTGACATGGTTTCCGCACTGCCTGCCAACATTGTCTCCGGCACGGAAGCTAGGAAAGATTTGCGGACATCACCAAATTCTCCAACCTGCGATATTTCCTTCGACAAATCCGGTCGGGAGCTGTCAAAGTCTGGAAAATTTGGAAAATCCTCAGGAAACTCGCTCTCCTGCTCTTCATCAGCTGAGTCCAGAGTCGCTAGTGGTGCCGCTGTCTTTGTTTGGGTAAATTGTGGCGACGGGAAGAGTTTCCCGTCATCGAAATGCAGCGAGCTGTCAATACCAGAGCTGTTGGGACCATCTGATCGTTTCCCTTCTTCTTGCTTCATCTCTGCCAATTTCGTCTCTTTTTCCTTTTCTTTTTCTCTGGCTTCGGAGAGTGATATCCATTGCAACACCTCCTCAAGCTTATCCATATCCAGAAATTTCCTTTCAACATATTTTTCTTTCAGAAACGCTTTCCTCGGGTTCATCAATGCCCTCGGTTCCGGTCTTCCCGTCACTTCCTTCGCTTCATAAACTGAATTGACAACATTGTTTCCTCCCAGTTCGATAGCTTTCAGTTCTTCTTCGGTCCCTGTTCATTCATTGGGAAGATCGAAAAGCGATGATTGATGAATTCACAGTTGACACGATATTATTTCATCAAATTGACAAGTTTTCCAGAGTATCATCAGCAAATTGAGAGTAGTGGTATAAAGTAGACACACAGGTGAGTATAAAGAGTCAGTGCAAAATACGGATCGATCCGTCCGATACTCCAACTTCAGGGACTTACACTTGTCCATCGCCATCATCTTTACGCTACAGAATTTAGATCCTATTCCGCGTTGCACTCCAGAACACCGAAAACAGATGAATACGCCAAGCATCTTTGGTACTGATTCATGTTCTACAGGTTCTTCTCTTTCTGGTAAGACGATTAGCGAGGTCCATGTTGGTCTCGGAGCCATGCAATCGGCGCATGATGTGTTGCCATCGAATATCGTCAGTTTCCGAAGACGGTCTTTGGTCTCCCTGCTGCTCATTCTAGCATATGTGCAATAGCTTTGTGCTGTTGTATCTATTGGATTTCTAATTTGAGTGTGCAGTTACCATGGATTTGCTCTCAAGGAAGATTAACTATTGTATCAAGAGCTCCTAGATTTGTTTTTGTTGATAAGAATGAACCGGTGTGAGTTATTACGAGTGTTTTTCATGGTTTGATCCAACCAAAAATGACCTCGTGGAGCCGAGCCCGCTTGTTGTGGTCATTATGGGGCGAAAAAAAAACCTCTGTTTATTGAGCAATCTGACATACACGTGCCAATTGCTTCTGAATTCATTATCGACGTGTCTTGGCTTTTGCTCGCGCGAGAAAGCGAATCTGCCACAGATGTCATCATCGTTCACGTTTTTTGTGGCATCAGGAAAGCTTGGTAGACTGACTCGTTGGACATGCTACAGCATCGTTGAACTCTGAGGACTCGAAAGATATGGTGCTTAATTTGCAAAGAAACCTGTCGATGGCGAGAAATACATCTTTAGGTACAGCATATCATAAATGGATAGTCTAAAATAAAGTGTAAGGCGTATTTTACAAGTAGTTGAAACAAGAGGGAAGCTTTTAAGCTTCGCCAGTCTCAGATGCTTCAATTGGAGCAATGTTGTCATCAGTTATTTTTGCCTGCTTGGCTGCCTTCTTGGCCAAGATGGCTTCTTCTTCCTCGCTATTCACGATATCAAGAGCCTTGAGCTCCAATTCAATTGCCTTTTCGAAAGCAGCCTTTTCAGCCCCCTCACTGTCAGCAGCCATCTCACGAAGTCCCTTGATGTTGGCAAGCATTCGCTCGCGCTTTTGGGAAGGGGTTTCCTTTCCAGACAAGTTTTGGATGGCTTCTTCCCAAGTGGCAGGGTTTCCATTCAGGACGTTGGTTCCCATTGTGAATTCGCGTCCAGGGTGGATAGAAGTGTCGGGCTTGCCTCCAGCAGCACGTTCTTCGGCAGTTCCAACGTAAACCTCGTCGAATTGGAATCCAGCAATCTTCTTGTGGATGGTTCCAAAGAACCAAGAGGCGGCACAGATACCGGTAGCTTCAATGGCTAACACAACGTTCAACATGACAAACACGAAGGGGTTGGAAAGGAAGGCAATGGGGAAGGCGGAAGCGACCAATTGCCAAGAGATGGAGGCAAGGATGGTGGTGATGATAGCTCCAAGGAATCCCAAGTTGAAGAATTCTTGAAGACCGTCTGAGACACCAAAGATGTTCTCGTCCTCTCCGATCTTGATGTTCAAAGTGGTGACACGGGCGGCGACGAAGAAGATAAGAGTAACGGTGACTTGACGTCCAACCATGAATCCTGGAAGGTTGCGTCCCTCTCCCTTGAAGAGCAAACTGCACGTTCGCATAGCCATAGGGTGGTCTCCGCGTTCCTCCTTCTTTAGCTTGGAAACGGCAAAGAAAGCAATTTGCATGGCCTCAAGAAGACCGACAAGGGATAGCAACACAAAGAAGATGATGACTGCGGCCCAGTTGGGGATGACGTCCCACATGGTGGTTTGTCCCTTGAAAAGAGCTTCAAGGGTGACAGCCAAAGAAAAGCAAAGGACGACCATGGAAAAGAGAACACGTCCCCAGTGGAAGAAGGCCTTCACAGCATCGCGTGGTGGTTCGTTGGTCACAATGGGCTTTCCGGCGGCCCAGTAGAAGCAGTCACGGATCAAGTAGCACACGTGCATGAATCCAGTCATCTCGATCAACAAGGTGCAGTACAAGGTAAAGGTCATGAAGTGCGTGTTGATGTAGTCAAGCATGCAGTGAGAAGCGTTCACTTGGGCAGTCAATTGTCCAATGTTCACGTTTGTCAACACCATGGCAATACCAGATCCCAAAAAGATGTCAGACACCCATTGTGGAAGACCAAGAACGGAGGCTCCTTCAAGTGGAGCTCCGCAAAGAGAAATGGTAAAGTTGATGAAGATAACCATGAATTGACGTCCCATTAGGTAACGGTCAAGGTTGTCTCCCTTGTGTCCAAGAGAACAGATTTGGTAGGTGATCTTGTGGGACTCTCTGTAAAGCTCACGGTCAATTGGGGGAAGACCGACCATGGAGCATTGTCCACCTTCGACCATACTCATCCAAAGAATACCGAGCCACATGACAACAAGGGCAACGACGGGGTGAGCATCGTTGGCAACCTTGGTGTTCTCAGTGAACATCAATGCGGTGACGATGACCACAGAGAAGATGACAAGGCATGTCGAGTAGAACTGCTTGAAAATATCGAGGGGGCTATTGGACAACATATTGATAAAAGAAATTCAAGTTGCCAAAAAAGTGGATAGATTGCGTGCTTTTCTTTCGCTAGAGATTTTGCGGCCAGGAGCATTTGCACGTGTCGGCCGACTTTTTTTACACGTCTACGCTTCCGTCTTAGTACTTCTTCTAGCCGTTGGCAAAAGCTGCAACGCCTTTCGTTAAATTTTCGAAATTTTCCGATGTGTACACGATTTCACTTACACTTTCTACTGCCACGTGAGCCAATGTCATTCGTTTACTAATTCTATAATTCCCAATGCGAAACAGACACGTGCACTCATTTATTTCGCCTCCTAATTCCAAAACCGACATCGGATACTTTTGAAAAACAGATTGTTCAGATACGGCATGTACCGATATGCCATGATACTCAACCCTTTAGCATGCCTTCAACTTGCATCATTACTTACCACAAGCAACGCATCACAAAGACTAATGGTTCTTGTTCAGTTAACTTTTACTGTTGGTGGAGTTTCATCAGAAAAGACATGACAGAATCAATCAATCAATCAATCATTTTGATTTTGTGAGGCAGTATATAGTCCATTCTGAGAAAACGACAGATTGAAGTTCTTCCACCATCTAGCGCCCACAACTTCCTTTGACTACAATCAACATGATCATTTCGGAATGAGCAGTTCTGACCATTCAATACACAAGCTACAAAAGCGCCAACTTGATTTTGATCATGTTGTTCGTTGTAAAATGGATTGAACTCAATAATTGAAGAATGGAACGCGAATAAGACGATGCTGAATGTTCAGTGAAGTGATGGAAAACAAATTTGAAGACCGACTTTAGCAAAAGGCTTTAAACTGAAGAATGAGAGCCAAAAGAATAAACATGACAATCACCATTGGTCCTCATCAAAACGCCCTCGTGGAGAGCGAAGATTGGATTCGAGATTGGATTTGCGAGTTTCATGCTTATTCACATATATGATACCAAAAGACAACTGGCTCTAGACTGCAGATGACCCACAAAATATCCATCCAGGTCTAAGGAAAGTAATATTGGTACAATATTCGTCCATTCTACAATACCAATTGTACACTTGTGTTTGATTGTTCTATGATGTCACACCATATACAGCATTAGTCCTTCTCCCCCCCCCCCGACTATCATCTGTCATATATTCTATTAGGACCTGCCCAATTTCCCCTTCCATCCATTGTAGTCTGGACCCGGCTTGTAGTCCTTGACCCACTGACGGAACTGACTGGAGTTTTGTTTGGCCACGGAATGGGATGCTTGAGAAAACATCTTGTTCCATTCTGGAGAATCCAAAATGGGATACCACCACAATCCCGCTTGGGTGGCCAAAAAGTCATCCATCGTATCTTGATCCATGGCCTCGTAAAATGCCTTGACGAGTGGATCACTGCAGACTTGCTTGGCGTCAAAGTTGCGAATCTCCAATCCATCCATCGACTTGGCCCGACTCAGCGCCACATAGGATTGACCCGTGGCGAAGCAACCCTTCAAGTCGACCAGTACCAAATCCAATGTGGACCCTTGGGACTTGTGTACTGTCATGGCCCAAGCCAGACGCAATGGCAATTGCTTGCGAAGACATGTTCCTTGTCGGAAGAGCGATCGTTTGAATTCGGATGGGAGAATGATACGTTCTTCGTTGTTGAGGAACCGAACGACGGGAAATTTGACAAACTATCCGTGTCGTTGGTGCCATTTACAAAAGAAAAAAGAAAATTGGAATGTGATGAAATGCATATTGTGAGAGAATTGTTTTGGGCATTCAAGTGGAAGAGTATCCGAGGCATCCGACTGGCAGTACATCCCATAGTTATTCACAAAACAAAAAGGCCAACACACTCACCTTGAAGACAGTCCATGCTCGTTGATCGAATTCTACTGTGGTACCGAATTTGAGTTCATCGAATCGTCTTCCAGCAAACTTGTCTCGATCGTAGGGATCCATCAATCGTTCTTCCGTATGCTTGTTGTCCCTCACCACCGGAACCAATTGAAAGCGAATCACCACACCCCGACTCCCATTGACCAACTGCTGCTTTGAATTATTATTGCTGCCACTACGACTAGTAGAATACTTGCCGCCACGGTCTTCGGACACATTTTGCAAGAGCATGACTTGAGCACCCACTTTTAGTTCCAACGTCGGAGCTGCTTGACAATGATCAAAGAACTTGTTGCGCAGCAAAGATTCCCTGAACACACCACGAGATGACTCTGGTACCTCATCATCCACTTGGACAGAGTCAATCGCTTTAAATACCTTTGCCAAACTTCCTTGACTCTTGAGCGACAAGAGCGCCCGACGATTTTCCTCATCGACATTTCGATTGGTACAATACAAGACGGTGGGTCGAATCCCACTAGCAATGGTTTCGGAAGCTCCCGGTCGGTTTTGCAGTGGCGTCTGACATTGTTGAATTAGATGTTTGACATTGGCCGAGTCCGCCTTGGATTCTCGCAAGTCTTGTAGCGCTCGGATAAAGGCTTGGTCCGACTGTTGGCGGTATACCTTGCGCAAATGGACGTGGACAAATTTGGCTTCTCGCCAAAGGACCGATTGAAAGGCATAGGCAGTGCATTCTTGTAAGTTCATAAAGCAATCGGCACTAGGATTGCTTGGATGATACGGCTTGGACTTGCGCAAACTCAAACTGCCAGGGATGGGACCAAGTTGACAGAAGTCGCCAACCAGTATGAGTTGAATCCCCCCAAAGACTTCCAGAGGAGCACGCTACAGTACAAGGAAGGTGTTCCAAAATGGGCAGTAGTCCAGTTCAGTCCAGTCCAGTCCATTCAGTTATTTAGCTAGCTGAAAAGAGGTAATGATATACAAGGAATCGACTCAGTTGGGAACTTACTCGAATCCTCCGCACATGAACATCCAACCAATCGATGAATTCGGCCGTTACCATGCCTATTTCATCAATGACCAGCGTTTGTAGCTTCCGCCATTTCTTGCTTGTATTCGGCGAGAACATATTTCCAAAATCCCGTGCCTTTTGTGGCACCGGAATCCCTGCCAAAGAATGAATGGTTTGGGCGTCCAGATCCAAATTGACTGCGGCCACCCCGGTGGGTGCGGCCACTGCCACTTGTCGTCCAGCTTGCTGACAAGCCGTGACGATTCGCTGAGTGACTCTCGATTTGCCAGTCCCCGCAACACCCGTCACAAAGACATTGGCACCGGACAAGGCCGCGTTGACGGCTCGTTTCTGGAGAGAATCCAAATCCGACGTGAGATCGGTCGAGACGTCTTGGAGTGTCTTGCGTTTGGTGTCTTCTCTTGAGATCCAATCGGGTAATGGCCGTGCTTTTCGTTTGCGCTTGTTCACATTATTGAGTCTAAAGGCTGTATTGGTCATATTATTGGATTGGCTAGAAAAGGAGTTGTTGGTCAATGCAACTGTTTGGACAATGAGCTACAAACTGCACGGTATATTAGCATTGCTATATTATTGTTGAAATTGGAATGTGTAATCGAACGGGTCAAAAACACCCACATATTTTGGCGCACCGCAGTACAAAGGGATGGCTTATAATTCAGACCTGCTGCTTGCCTCAAAAAATCTTAATGGTTCCATTGTACAACAAGTAAAAGTATAGTATAGTCATAAGGCAGGGATACGCGATTAGGATGGCAAATCGATAGGCTAAGGTAGGAGATGGTCGAATGAGTTGACCCACAGGAACTTCGTCACCTACAGGGCGTTTGGGCGAGATGTATACCAGGAGGAATGGGATGACGCAGTTGCGAGTTTAAATACGGCATGCGGTACTTTTTGAATTGTTGGTGAACAAACAAAGTAATGAATAGAATGAATGAATCGATTGTCTCATTCATGCGTCATTCTTATTTATTCATTCCCATTGCTACTACAATTACTATATCCACTACTACGTTAGTGGCATGTGGTGCATCTTTCAAAGATCATGACTGCTCCTTCATTCAAGCAGCAAGGATTGAACACAGAAGAAATCAACATTCTGGGGACACACTTTGTTGCACCACATTGTCGAAAGCCTGGCTGTCGCCGATCCAACGATGACGAGCCTCTCCACCCGATTATGGACAGTGATCCCTGCATGGGGCTGTAGCACAGTTTGTGGATTGGGAATACTGTAGGTCGAAATGGTGGACAAAATTTACAGTACACGTGTACCGGTATTGGTCGTATTGGGGGTTACCAGGTACCGGCAAACCCAAAGGTTCACAGTGCGCTTCGTCTCCCTTTCTCTCTCTCTCTTTTCCAAGAAGTGTCGCAAGACGATTGACGACTCCTGCAAGATTCCAAAAACCATGATGCTCCTGTTCGGTTTCACCAGCAGCAGACGACGATTGTTGGCTGAACTTCAAAACTGTCCAGAACGAAAGAGGACAAAATGCGAGAGAAGCTTTGTTGAAGAGGTGTAATGACCATGCAAATGTAGAAGAAAGCGTTGTTAGTTAAGGTACATTGCCCAAACTAGCAATGGAGGGTCCACCTGAAGCAAGAAGAAGTTCATTCTTTGGATCAAGAACACGCCCATCGTCTTTAGCTTCTTGACGCTTGACATTCAAATAGGAGTCACCTGATGACATGTACCGGTAGTGCCGCCGCGTAGCCGAATCAATCAATATTGTGGACAGTCAACCCATTCAAAGCGTTGTTTTCCAAGCTACAGGCTTCAAAGTAGTGTGCCCTCATCGGATGGCGTTGGTGAAAACGTTGGGTCGAGACACTCGTCGTGAATTGTGGATTTCGAATCGAAGTATGTTGAATGAAACAATCGATCTTGATGTGGTCCAACCACTCGGATCTAGATGGTCAGAATAAAGTCATATATCTTCACCAAGGTGTCCAGCCCATTGGAACTTGGCACAGTAAAGATTAGTCAATCATTTTCGCGCATTTAAATAGTCCAAATACCGCCCACAACTCAAGAAAAGCAACGAGGAGGAATCCAAATTTCTAGCCGACCGTCGAATGGTTCACTAGAAACAATGGCAAATGCTCCAAATTTTACCACCAAGGAGCGCAAGGGTCTGAATTTATCGCCAGGATTTGAGTAGTATTGGAAGCAACGAGCTTGAAAACCATGTTTTCGCATGTTCGATGATGGATTTAGACGATGAAATCCAAATCAACAAAACAAACATTCCGAAATCCGAACGACCGCACAGTTGCATCAGGCATCAGATTGATTGATTCATTGATTGATTCTTTCACCAAAAACGAATCAGTTGGGTAAATGGTGCTTACGGAAGTATCAAATCATCTACTGTTCCACTCGTGTGTCATCTTCTAGAGCGAGATAGATTACTGGCAGACATGCATCGTCACCACATCAGCACAACATAGTCGTATCTTCCTTCGAATGTTCTAACAAATTGAAAAAGTTGCTGTCTTGAGCGAACTGCAACTCAAGCACTAAATCTCTAGTGGTGCAATAGACACTAAGAATTGACCATCTCTCCCCACAAGAATCACAGGTTTCATGACAAGATTCATTGGCATGGAATTGGATCTCCATCCAGGCAAGAAACTTGAATGACGTCACACACCAAAAGATACCATCCGTGTTGGCCGTGTGGGGATAAAACCATTTCGCGGTCTTCAGCGATTTTGGAATCCCGTGAACGCAGATCGCTTCACGTGCAATTTGTGTACAATCCTGTTGGCCTCGAGACAGCATACCCTACTGCACGGTATTTTGCCGTTATTCAGACAAAAGAACGAACAAATCCAATGATCAAAAGAAAAACAGCCAACGCAGTACATTTCCACGCAATATCTACAGCCTGAGACCGATCTTATGAAACCAAAATTCGCCGATACAGACCAGGCCGGCGCAACATGTACAACTCACTGTCACCATTTCGAACCCAAGATCTTTTCTTTGAAAATCTCATTCCAAGTCTCACAATTTTGATCGAACCAAAACAACATCTTTGCAATATGTTGTCCAACAGCCCCCTCGATATCTTCAAGCAGTTCTACTCGACATGCCTTGTCATCTTCTCTGTGGTCATCGTCACCGCATTGATGTTCACTGAGAACACCAAGGTTGCCAACGATGCTCACCCTGTCGTTGCCCTTGTTGTCATGTGGCTCGGTATTCTTTGGATGAGTATGGTCGAAGGTGGACAATGCTCCATGGTTGGTCTTCCCCCAATTGACCGTGAGCTCTACAGAGAGTCCCACAAGATCACCTACCAAATCTGTTCTCTCGGACACAAGGGAGATAACCTTGACCGTTACCTCATGGGACGTCAATTCATGGTTATCTTCATCAACTTTACCATTTCTCTTTGCGGATCTCCTCTGGAGGGAGCCTCCGTTCTTGGTCTTCCACAATGGGTGTCTGACATCTTTTTGGGATCTGGTATTGCCATGGTGTTGACAAACGTGAACATTGGACAATTGACTGCCCAAGTGAACGCTTCTCACTGCATGCTTGACTACATCAACACGCACTTCATGACCTTTACCTTGTACTGCACCTTGTTGATCGAGATGACTGGATTCATGCACGTGTGCTACTTGATCCGTGACTGCTTCTACTGGGCCGCCGGAAAGCCCATTGTGACCAACGAACCACCACGCGATGCTGTGAAGGCCTTCTTCCACTGGGGACGTGTTCTCTTTTCCATGGTCGTCCTTTGCTTTTCTTTGGCTGTCACCCTTGAAGCTCTTTTCAAGGGACAAACCACCATGTGGGACGTCATCCCCAACTGGGCCGCAGTCATCATCTTCTTTGTGTTGCTATCCCTTGTCGGTCTTCTTGAGGCCATGCAAATTGCTTTCTTTGCCGTTTCCAAGCTGAAGAAGGAGGAACGCGGAGACCATCCCGTTGCCAAGCGAACCTGCGAGCTTTTGTTCAAGGGAGAGGGACGCAACCTTCCAGGATTCATGGTTGGACGTCAAGTCACCGTTACTCTTATCTTCTTCGTCGCCGCCCGTGTCACCACTTTGAACATCAAGATCGGAGAGGACGAGAACATTTTTGGTGTTTCTGACGGTCTTCAAGAATTCTTCAACTTGGGATTCCTTGGAGCCATCATCACCACCATCCTTGCCTCCATCTCTTGGCAATTGGTCGCTTCCGCCTTCCCCATTGCCTTCCTTTCCAACCCTTTCGTTTTCATCATGTTGAACGTTGTGTTGGCCATTGAAGCTACCGGTATCTGTGCCGCCTCTTGGTTCTTTGGAACCATCCACAAGAAGGTTGCTGGATTCCAATTGGATGAGGTTTATGTCGGAACTGCCGAAGAACGCGCCGCTGGAAAGCACCCCGATCGCTCCATTCACCCTGGACGTGACTTTTCCATGGGAACCAACGTCCTTGTTGGAAACCCCTCCACCTGGGAAGAAGCCATCCAGAACTTGTCTGGAAAGGAATCCTTTGCCACCAAGCGCGAACGCATGCAGTCTAACATTGCTGACTTGGAAGCCTTGTCTGCTGATGCCTCTCCTGCTGAGCAACAAGTGTACCAAAACGCCATTGAGATGGAGAACAAGGCCATGCGTGACTTGGAAGTCGAGGAGGAAGAAGCCAAGGCCGCCAAGGCTGAGGAAATGGCCTAAACGATGCCACCAATTTTGCATTATCAGCGCGTCCAGCATCGACTTGCATGGACGCAACTACATGTGAACCGATCAGTACTACTATAGGGTGAATGAAAATAATATATAATATACAAATCAATATATCCAATCACTCAGTATAGCAGAATGCCCAGAATATTTTTGTTGGCTTTTAAGGTAACTCGTCGACGACACAAGCTTTTCCAAGTCACCCGGTGGGAAGCTAGTTTTAGGGTTAGGGCTGTTATGGTGGGAGCCTACATTCCGCAAAATACAAACACTGCGACAATGGTTCCTTCACGGGACGAGAAGGAAAAGCTTTAGTATCCGGGTTTATAATGTACGAAACTGTATGCTTTCGCTTTGTTGAGATCATTAATGCCTTCTTGCGATTGATTGAATTTCCGTCGTCAAGCCAATCACCCACTTCTCCAATTAAAAATTTGTAAATTATTATACAGTCTTGTTCGATCCATTTCTGATCTCTTTGGGTTGATTGATGTGGATTTTTAAATTTGTTTGAATTTCCTTCGTCAATCGTTATGATGCGCGTAGTATAGATGAGAGATATCCACGATTCCTTCAGAGGACCCCCATATATTAGCAATGTAGTAACATGTACTGGTACCGTACATAATACGGTAGATGAAGACAGAATTGATTCAATACTGCCAAAGAGAGCAAGCATATTTTATTAGTACTTTGGAATGATCGTGCGACGTACGTACGCATACATTTTTTGTCGACGGATTTGACTGCGAGTGACGGAGTCTCAAAAGATCCACTATACTGTATACTGTACCTCCTCGCGATGGGACGACCTTCCATAGCATGGCATAGCATGGCATAGCTTACTGCGACAACGAAGTAAGATGAAGTGGTAGAGACACCTTTGTATTTGACTGCGGTGATGAACAGATATGATTGACACTCTGTGATGGTGCCGACTCCAACCACCCCGACAAGATCAGCACTAAGGGAACCGGTGCTCGAAGACAGTTTGGATTCGGGGTCTTGATATCCAAGCTCATCTAGCGAGTTGAGCAACTTCTGCATTCATTTATCCCCGATTTCTTGATGGCTACGCAGGGAGAAAGCTCCATTTGTGAATGCTAAGAATTTTCTGAAACCTTTCGAGAACATGGTTGTATGTGAGAACTATCCACAACTAAATGGGATGAACTACATAAGCGAAGACGGTGCCTACGCTCTTTGCTTGGAGCGATTGAAGACACTATTCTACAATACGGGGGGGAAATGCACCCCACACGACGACAGCTTCAACGGCTGGATCCAGACTTCGTAACCGAGTGTCTTGTATGATACATGTTGGAACAAACAATATCAAGACATAGATGCACAATATGGGCGCATTGACGAATGTCGGGACAATGGTTGTAGCGGCGATGAGAACAGAGTTATTGCAGCAGTGGGACGAATAGCTTTTCGACTACGCGACCCAACAAGTCAAACTACTTGAGCTTTGAGATTCGTCAAACTATGGAAATCCTCGAAATTGCCAAGAGCTCTCTGCAGCTTTTAACAACGCTCGCATCGAATCTATTCGACACGGCATCTGATGGGTTGGACGATTCCAAGGCAAATACCAACCGCTTATATGGCCACTGTCCCACAGCATCCGCCAACTTTTCGTGAATCTGATGGATACTATCTGAACTGATTTCCAACCACTCTACGAGAAGAATGAACTGTTGACTAAAGGTCTGTCGACTCTGACAAATGTCGATGGCAATATTGGCGACAGCCTGATTCCTGATACATCATTGGCAATCTCACCAACACTTGGCAAAATCGTGGACCACCACTCTCTCTTTCACTATGGATTCCAAGAATAACAATGCTTCTACTACAATTCGAAGGACATGGCTGCTTTCACCCTGGGTCCCAGAAGATGACGTCTCAGCCGAGATTGGATCTCGTCGATACTATAGTATCGTTATAGAGTGGCAACAAGTCAACGAGAAGTATCAAACATTTGCAATGGATCTATTCAATAATTCTGCATCTAACGTTTTCGCATGAACCTAAGAGATATCGATGGATGTCACTGAAACTATGAGGAGAGCGAAGTAGGACTTGACATGGATCTAGTTAATACTGCGGTTGCTGCGGAATGCAAAGAATTCTACAAAACATGCAAACCAGTTGTAGTGGATTTTGATTCCACGAGCGACACCAAGCCTTCCGACCAAGCCTCCTGCATTGCATGCCCGAAGGCTGGTATATATCATTCAAATCTTTCATGTATAGCTACGAGAACTGCGATCCCGCCGTGGTTAAGGATTTTTTAGGAATCGAAGGTTGGAATGAGCGGTCAAGTGGGGTTGCATTTAGTTGAAGATCTCACTCAATGCCCATTTTGAATTTGCGGGCGCCGTTGGTGCTGATGATCCTCGACCAACAGTGTGCTTGGAAAAGACAGCGATCTATTGTGTAAGGATAATGGATGAATTCAGCATAGGTGTTGCCTCACAGATGGAGTCGTAAAGCAACAAACAGCATGAAATGGTCCGTGTGCGGAAATGACGGGCTGGAAGCACTTGTGTGATTTTTAGTATGGGTTGATAACTTCTACCTAGGGCTCACTCTGAATCATTTCTATCATCTCATGACGCATGCATTTGACAAGTTTACCTTCTGCTCCATTTCTCTGGTTGGTCGCTTTGAATACTTGTGTAATTCTATCATGTCAGATCCTTGAGCTCCACAACGGCAAAGACTGACGTCAACTGGAATAGGGAACAATGATGCTGTAGCGAAATATGATGGAAAGCCTTAGGTCTTCCGCTGTATTTTCATAGCAAGTGACAACCAAGAGACTTGAATGTTAGTCCGCCATTCCACGAGCCAAGGCCATGAAGTTGTGGAATTCAAGATCGATGGAAAACGGGAGACGGCGGAGGCAGCATAAGCAGTGAAACACCACAGGTTCGATATTCGGTACTGCCAGCGCTTTCATTAAATGCCAACAAATAAGAGCTTAACTTCGAACTTCCAGAAAAAAAGCTTCATAGTCTACATCGGCCATCACATCAACATCGCAGTACATTATCTCACTGTCTTCAGATGGATTCATGGTGGCTTGATAACAGAACTGACGTGATGGTAAAATGAAAAACAGGATTTGGACGCCCCTCACGCCGTCATGGTGCAGCTGAGAATAGATGACCAACGAGGACCAGTCGAACGATCACAAGCACTGTCATGGAAGCATTGGGTGGAGACTTTCCACCCTCCGTCAGTTGGCGGTCATGCAAAAAGATACCATTTGATGTTGGCCGTGGCGTTTTCACAACCATTTCGCGGACTTCAGCGATCTTGGATCCCATAAACGCAGACCGCTTCCCGTACAATTGGTGTACAATCCTGTTGGCCTCGAGACAGCATACCCTACTGCACGGTATTTTGCCGTTATTCAGACAAAAGAACGAACAGACAAAAGTTTCCAATGATCTAACACAACAAACAGCCAACGCAGTACATTTCCACGAAGCACCTACGTGTTGACATCGATCTTATGAAACCAAAATTCGCCGATACAGACCAGGCCCGCGC
The DNA here is from genome assembly GCA_933822405.4 of Cylindrotheca closterium. Taxonomy (NCBI): domain Eukaryota; phylum Bacillariophyta; class Bacillariophyceae; order Bacillariales; family Bacillariaceae; genus Cylindrotheca; species Cylindrotheca closterium. The sequence goes on along the minus strand of CAKOGP040000014.1, from coordinate 61,627 downwards.
AACATGTACAACTCACTGTCACCATTTCGAACCCAAGATCTTTTCTTTCCAAACTGAAAATCTCGTTCCAAGGCTCACAATTTTGAACGAACCAAAACAACATCTTTGCAATATGTTGTCCAACAGCCCCCTCGATATTTTCAAGCAATTCTACTCGACATGCCTTGTCATCTTCTCTGTGGTCATCGTCACCGCATTGATGTTCACTGAGAACACCAAGGTTGCCAACGATGCTCACCCTGTCGTTGCCCTTGTTGTCATGTGGCTCGGTATTCTTTGGATGAGTATGGTCGAAGGTGGACAATGCTCCATGGTTGGTCTTCCCCCAATTGACCGTGAGCTCTACAGAGAGTCCCACAAGATCACCTACCAAATCTGTTCTCTCGGACACAAGGGAGATAACCTTGACCGTTACCTCATGGGACGTCAATTCATGGTTATCTTCATCAACTTTACCATTTCTCTTTGCGGATCTCCTCTGGAGGGAGCCTCCGTTCTTGGTCTTCCACAATGGGTGTCTGACATCTTTTTGGGATCTGGTATTGCCATGGTGTTGACAAACGTGAACATTGGACAATTGACTGCCCAAGTGAACGCTTCTCACTGCATGCTTGACTACATCAACACGCACTTCATGACCTTTACCTTGTACTGCACCTTGTTGATCGAGATGACTGGATTCATGCACGTGTGCTACTTGATCCGTGACTGCTTCTACTGGGCCGCCGGAAAGCCCATTGTGACCAACGAACCACCACGCGATGCTGTGAAGGCCTTCTTCCACTGGGGACGTGTTCTCTTTTCCATGGTCGTCCTTTGCTTTTCTTTGGCTGTCACCCTTGAAGCTCTTTTCAAGGGACAAACCACCATGTGGGACGTCATCCCCAACTGGGCCGCAGTCATCATCTTCTTTGTGTTGCTATCCCTTGTCGGTCTTCTTGAGGCCATGCAAATTGCTTTCTTTGCCGTTTCCAAGCTGAAGAAGGAGGAACGCGGAGACCATCCCGTTGCCAAGCGAACCTGCGAGCTTTTGTTCAAGGGAGAGGGACGCAACCTTCCAGGATTCATGGTTGGACGTCAAGTCACCGTTACTCTTATCTTCTTCGTCGCCGCCCGTGTCACCACTTTGAACATCAAGATCGGAGAGGACGAGAACATTTTTGGTGTTTCTGACGGTCTTCAAGAATTCTTCAACTTGGGATTCCTTGGAGCCATCATCACCACCATCCTTGCCTCCATCTCTTGGCAATTGGTCGCTTCCGCCTTCCCCATTGCCTTCCTTTCCAACCCTTTCGTTTTCATCATGTTGAACGTTGTGTTGGCCATTGAAGCTACCGGTATCTGTGCCGCCTCTTGGTTCTTTGGAACCATCCACAAGAAGGTTGCTGGATTCCAATTGGATGAGGTTTATGTCGGAACTGCCGAAGAACGCGCCGCTGGAAAGCACCCCGATCGCTCCATTCACCCTGGACGTGACTTTTCCATGGGAACCAACGTCCTTGTTGGAAACCCCTCCACCTGGGAAGAAGCCATCCAGAACTTGTCTGGAAAGGAATCCTTTGCCACCAAGCGCGAACGCATGCAGTCTAACATTGCTGACTTGGAAGCCTTGTCTGCTGATGCCTCTCCTGCTGAGCAACAAGTGTACCAAAACGCCATTGAGATGGAGAACAAGGGCATGCGTGACTTGGAAGTCGAGGAGGAAGAAGCCAAGGCCGCCAAGGCTGAGGAAATGGCTTAAATGATGATGCCTGCCTTCAAACTGTATCAATATACTTGTGTCTGGCAACAATCTGCATGGACGCAACTACATGTGAACCAACCAGTACTTATTTAGATCGTGAAAGAGAGTAAATTAAATATATTCTCCAATATCATTTCCTTAAACCAGTAGGTTGCTGCTTCTCGATGAGTGCAGTAAGGTATGCTTGTTCGATATGATATTTTTCAGTTCTCAACTAAAGAGACGACACTGAACTGTAAAATAGTTTCAACCGAGTCCGTCTTTGTGACGTCACATAGCTCTTATTTGCCGCAAAAAGAAAATGAAGTAAAATTAGAGTTCGCATAAAACATATAATACAGTCTACCGGTATGTAACATTGCATAGTATCTATCATGCAGGAAAATACCGAAATGGTTGACAATGAAATCTTCATCGCTGCAATATTGTTTAGCATTCTAATTCTATTAATAGTCCTAATCATTAGATTTAGCATTGCTACATTTCAAGAGTTCCAGTTCTTTTGGCGATAGCGCGACCAGTGCCACAGTCTCGGCGTCCTTATTCACTGTGTCATCAATCATTTCCACTATCCGAATCATCATCGTCACTGCCAGAGCCAGCTTCGCTACTTGAATTATTCTCGCTTTGTGACTCCTCATCTCCATCCGAATCCTTCTCACTACCGGACCCATTATTGCCAGTATCCGAATCGTTTTCATTTTCGGTGTCAGCACTGCTTTTATTGGCAACAGAGCCATTCTCGCTTGGAGGGTCACTCTGCTTTGCGGTGGAGTTAGCGACATTCGATGAATCCGCGGACGAGTTATTTGATTTTGCTCGTTTCGTCGTATTCCCATTCTCGCCAGTGGATTTCCGTTTTGCATTTCGCTTCGTCTCGTAGTCTGCACCGTCATCAAGGTTGGCCTTTTGCATTTCAGTCAACTTTCCAAAGAGAGTGTCGTTCAGCTTGCGATAGTCAACCGACTTTCGTCGTCGCTTCCCTTCGACAATATTCCCTTTGTCGAAATCCACACCAATTTTAAGTTGCGCTTGACCTGTTTCTGTAGTAGACCGGAGTCGCCGGCTGCGGCGGCGAGCAACCGAGTCTGAGCTGCTTTCATCACTATCGCTGTTCTCTACTTCAGAAAGGGCATTTAGCTCGGCCTTGTCAATATTCATTTCAACGCTGGATGATAGCCATGTCGCCTGACTCGATCTATCGCCATCATCTTCGTCGTCTTCTTCGTCGTCTTGGTCCTTTCTTTTCTGTCTCTCCGCAAAGGAATCTTCATCGAAAAGGGAGTAATCATTTTCATCTTCGGAATCCGAGCCCATGGGAGTGGCAACCTTCGTGGTCCCAACAACGTCATCACCCAAGTACAGTGCCAACAATTCATTCGTATCATCATTCTGCTTTCCTCGAGAAAACTTGACTGCAGTCTCGTATTCCCATTTCGAGTTTGGAAAGACATCGTGAGGAGTATCCCATCCGTCTTCATCTTCCTCCTTGTCTTTTTCTTCTTCGTCGTCACTTTCGTCGTCGCCGCCCTCCCGAAGGGCGTCATAAATACCGTGCGTATAGTTGGCAGTAGCCGCACAAAGGGGACAGAACCAATCCTCGTCTTCATCCTCCAAATCTTGAAGCTTGATTTCGGGGTGAATGCACTTCATATGAAAGGCACGGTAACATCCTTCCCCATCGCACAGAAGCACGTCATTGTCATCCGTAGAATCACCAACCATGCAAATGCAACACTGAAGATCGTCCAAAGTGATTCCACTGTCATCGTCCTCAGTCTTACTCGTCGCCGTGCTTTGCTCTTTCTTGGAAGGACTGCTTTCTTTGGACTGGTCTTTGTCGTCATTGTTGTCGTTATTTTTGTCTCCACTAGATGATTCCTTTTCAGAGGGCGATGAACATAAAATCTCGGATGGAATCGCATCCTTGGAAGCCTCTTGCTGCTCTTTCTTTTTACGTTCTTGGTCCAGTTTCATTTCGGCAGTCCGAGGCGTCACTCGTCGATGATTCAAAAAGTAGTCAATCCCGTGAGGAACCACATGACATGCGTCTTTTGGATTTGCCTGGCACCATTCTCCCACCTTGATTGGATCCAAGCTGTTGGTACAGGAGGATACTCGCAAACTCTCCAAACTTTGCAGGATCTGCCGTATCTTGAATTTGGCAGCAGTCATTCTCAGTATAGTTTGCGCCAACTCCTGCGATTTGCGCCGATTGGATAGAATCATGGCCCGATTCCGTTTGACACTGGTGAGTGTATCTAGTGCCGCTGTTGCCAACCGAATATTGGATACTTGAGAACTCAAAAACGTCTTGACGCTCTTGAGTTGCCGTTGCCACAGTTTGGCCTTTTCCGTTTTGGTGTCGAATTCAAATTTGCGTTCCATTTCGGTGGAAGAGGGATTCGGAGGACTTGCAAAGAATGTTTTGGGATCATTTCGGATTGGTAGACAAGCCTTGTTGTGAGTGGTTTTCATATTGCAAATCAAGCAATTCCAATTGCCCTGTGGCAATTTTAGGATCGGAACAAAGTGACACTTTTGATGATACATTCGGTCACAACCGTCACAGTAAACCAAGGCATTGTGTGGATCATACATTTCTTGCGGCAAGTAGGGATCGTCCAATCCAAAGTAATACTCTTGATCATCATCACTGTCTTGGATTTCCTTCTTTCTGTCTTTTGCAAAAAACAAAGCACGATCACTGCAGTCAACCCCACAATGACAGAGACAGCAAGCAGCTTCTTCTTCCTCATCTTCAGAATCATGAGTGCTGCCACCATCACAGTTATTACTCTTTGTCGTCGACTTTGACTTTTTCTTGGTGTGATTCGTAGTTTCGACTGGTTCTAATTTCATCATACTGGTCAAAGCATCATCTGTAGCATTTTTATCCGACTGCTGCTGTGGTGAGGAACTAGTCTTTGCCATTTTGTTATCACCGTTTCGAGAGGAAGCACCATTCTCCGAATGATTTTTCGTTAGCGTCTTCAAAGCGGTAGTCTGCATCACTCCATTTGGAGGCAAGGCCACTTTGTCCTCATTTTTTTTGGGTGGTTCGTCCGTGTCGGCACTTTTCGAAGGCCGACTTTTCTTCTTGGACTTTGGTTTGCTCTTTTGCTCGCTGACATTCTTGCTATTGCTGCTACTAGTCTTCTTGGATTTGGAAGGCTTCTTCTTTGTTTTGGTGTCACTAGCTTTGCTTTCTCCTTTGTTGGTCTTTTTGGAGGGCGACTTGGATGACTTTGATGACTTGGATGTCTTAGTCGGAGTTTTTGTGGATTTATTGACTTTCGCTTTTGGACTTTTCCCTTTGAGCTTTAGGATTGGCGTTGAAGACAGCGATGATGCATAAGATAAGTCATCTAAAGCTGAAACGGGAAATGGCAAACGCGTGAGAAGGACAAAATGGAAGGGGATCGAAAATGTGAGAAAGACTTAAGCGTGACGTCAATAGTGTCAGACTTTCTTACCCTTCAGATTATTCTCAATCCTAGTGTTTTCATTCATTTTCGTTTCATTACGTGATTCTGCATTGTCTGTTTGACCTAGTGGTTGAGCTTTGGCAGCTTCCGCAGGCATTCTTTCGTCGGTTCGTGTCATTCAATGTCAAGCTTCTGTCCTGTCATTCATCGCCAATGATTTTTATCAAGTCCGTCGACTTCGTGAAAGCTTTGTGACATTAAATGACGTTGTGTCGCTTGGGACAAAGCAAAAAAGAACTAGGTTAGCATTGGATGTGGTCGAGTGGATCCTCGTTCTGGGATCAATTTGAAATTACAGGATCATCGGATAATACCGGTGGTACGTACAAATACTGGCATAATACTCATATGATATTGTAGATTCTTTTACCTACCTGCTGGTACGCGGCCAACACAAACAATCCAACCCGAACCTGAACGCACGGTCGCTCTTGGTAAACTCCTTGGGCCTTTTTCATGTCTGTTCACCATACTGTAGCCCAGAACACCGAAAACGGTAGCGTTACATTACATACGAGTTTTTCCGGAAGGGCCTGAAAATCAATCTTGGCATCTGTCCCTGCTGGCTTCGCAACCAAAAAGAATCCCTTAGAAGCGGAAACATCCAAGAGTGTTTGAGTCTCTAATCGCCGCAGAATCATGGCACACTCTTTGTGTCCTTACGACGATTGATTTAACAACACTTTTTAAGCGCCTTTAATTACCAAGGTATGCATCTGCCGTCCTTTAATTACCAAAATTTGATGTTTTCCAAGCCAATCCAAATCAAGACATTATTCGCAAAACCGATAAACTTCTCACTTTCCATTCCGACATTGCATGACACGCCATTCGCTTTCACTTTTTTGCGGCCAAACAGCCTTCTCCACTGAGAAGAATCTTCAAACACAATTTATACCCTTGCAACCCTGAATCCGTTATTCTCACTCATCGCAACATTCTAAGATCAAGCTTGTTGAGAAACCACAATCATGACACTTACACCATCTTCCATGTCCACAACCTCCACGACTCGGTATGAGATTCACGAATCTTCGTATGAAGAGTCATTTGGATCATCGCCGAGAGGTATCATGGATTTCTTGGACGATGAAATGGAAATCGACGACCAGCCCTTTATTCTCCGTCGTCGTCCGATTGGACCCTTCAATCAGATTTCAAGCACATCAGAAGAGCAGCTGAGGTCCTCTTCGCCTCCTCCCACCCTACTATTGAAACCAAGGCATGATTTCGCGAATTCGCTTTGGAATCATCCCAAAAATGCGAATGGCAATGCGAATGCTAGTGCCAACGCTACAAGAGCTCAAGGATCAAGACAACAGACAAGTACTTCCCGACCACTAGTATCAGCCAACTCGGACTCTTACTACTCGGCCCAAGAACCCACACTGGAGATTCAGGTTGAGGAGATTCCCAGTGGTCTTTTCCTTCCACTATCTTTTTGAAAGCTATCTGCATTGCATTCCATTTCATTTCATTCAACGCATCCTACGCATCGAGGATGATTTGTAGATTATTTCACCCATGGTACTCGGGCAAGCTTCAAACGTGTTTTGCGGCCCTGCTCCGTATCCGTACCTCCACTTTTTACACCTGTTTCATTGCTGATACAACTAGCATAATACACATTTAGAACATATATGTTATCATTTTACATTCCAAAGCCTCGACTGTGAACAGCAGAGTTCCTGCAGAGTAAAATTCTTCTAGCTTGCAACTCAGAAGTTATGATTTACAAAAGAGAGAAGAAGAGCGCACTCCTTCCTTCATTGCTACATCTTCGTTAGCCTCAAGACTCCCCAATCCTCATGGCAATGATCCCATTCATCGAACACAGCTGGGAGTAATTGGTACCTGGTACTAGTATTCTGTTTTCTCATCCTCATCATCGATAATACCGTAATACCGGTATCACATCGTGCCCTTGCTTGCGTCAAAACCAGAAAGCCACCAGAAGCGTGACATCACAGTCAGTGAGAATACCAGATGGTGAGTGATAATAAAACTTCACATCGACGTCACCTTGTCCGCAGGTTGCCAGATTCTAATTTGAAATTAGCGCGAGCGGACTATGGAAACGATATCGCTTTGATTGCACTTCAAATGATATATATGCCGCTAAGCAGTATTCCGCATGTTTTTCTTTCTACCCGGTACTGAAAAACCAAAATGGCATCCTCCATCATCAACAGCAACAACATTCGGTTCGCCACGATCCGGCAAGAGATCCAAGAAGCTTCGCGGGATGGCTCATTTGGATCAAGATCCAGCCAAGAAGGGTCATTTGGATCATCATCTCTTGTGAGGAATCGAATGATGCAATGGAAGCAAGGTAAGCAGCACTTCATATAATTCTACAATAACGTCTGAAGAATGATGGAACCCATAGAGGATAATCTTTCAATTACAAGATAATCATATTCAGTAATTGAGACAATAAGGCGCGAGTGCGAAGACTGACTCAGCGTTTTGGATATTATGATTCCAATGCGAGAATGTTGCACGCGCTCCAGAAGGAGAGAGCCAACAAGCCAACGCAAGCGATCACTTTCCAACCACTCTTTCTCAACCCACCAATCATTTGTTTCCCCTATAGACTTTTGAGAGGCCAGCATGATGCTAATTCGTTGCATTCAAGATCCCATCATACCCAGCGACGATTCATAGATTTAGCTTTGTATTTCGCACATTTCTTATGCATAATGCTTCATTGCCAGTACCAATATAAACATACTAGATATGTTTTATCGTACATAGTCCTGTTGGTGAGAAATGGACACAATAGCAAACCTTTCACCATCCCTTCGAAAGGGGAAAGCCTCGGGCCCTCGTAAGCTTAGGAGGGGAAGCGCAAGAAGATTGTTTCTAGTCCTTGTCCAATGCTTATTGTTGGTCTCGTTTTTCGACCGTAACGAGGTGTGCGGTTAGTATCTGTTCCGGTGGATGAATGTGATGGTGTAGTTATTGCGGTTTTCAATTTTATGATGCATGCGCAGAGTGATTGATGCCTGCGCATGTGACTGTCAGATCAGAATAATGAATATTCATATGTGTCGGTCCCGTTCATGGAACAGAAATAGGAGTAGGAAACTTTCATTCGGTTTTATCATCGTCATCATCATCATTATCATCGATATTTATCTTGTTCTTGTTTACGTAAAAAATGAAAGTAATCAGAAGCGTGGCATCAGAATACCATATATAATACTATCTTGCAAGCAACTAATGATAACATATCAACATCAGCTGTGCCCAGGATTCATTCGTATGCGATATAAATTCTCTAATTGTCCCGAAGGTTGCGCCAGATTTGTTCCCAAGACAAAGAAGCAGTAGTCAACATTTTTTTTGATACGCACCATCACTTTTTTGGCCGTCAAACGCACCAATTCTCCTACCGGATAGAATCTTCACAATCTACCCTTACAACCCCAGATCTTTTGACCGTGGCATTTGATCGTTTGCCTAGAGGCTCATAATAACAGCAAGACTCTTCCACACTGAGAAATCAAGATGGCAACTTCCTCGACATCTCCCGACACATCAACTACAGCAACATTCGTCACGACTCGGGATGAGATCCAAGAAGCTGCGCAACGAAGCTCATTTGGATCATCATCTCCGAGAGGAATCATAGATTTCTTGGACGATGAAGCGGAAGCTAACCAGTACTTCATTCTACAACGTCTGAATGGATCCATCAATCATTTTTCAATCACCACAGGAACACCAGAAGCTCTACTGACGTCGCCGTCAAGCCATCTTCCTGTTCCAATCGTACGATTGACACCGAGACACGATTGTGTAAATTCGCTTTGGAATCATTCGAATGCTGGGAATGGTGTCCCTTCCCGGACCCAAGTGTCGCCAAGACAACAAGCAACCACTCCCCAACATCTCACTCCTCCTCAGCCCACCCTAGAGTTTTCAGCGGGAGGGATTCCAAGCAATCTTTTGCTTCCACTAGACTTTTGAAAGGCCATCGAAACTTGCATTCACCCCATCGTAGGCAGCGATGAAATATAGATTCTCATGCGGCTATTCGGCGTCATTGCTCCGTACCGCACCTTTCTTATACATGCTTCAATATCAATAAATAAAACATAGAGATATAGATATTATCATACACACTGGTAGGACTATAAAAGAGATACAATAACAAATCTTCAAACCAGCAAAACCTCTTGATATCGAAGAATCCGCGATCGACTCAAACATCAGACTTGTTCCTCCTCCCAAACAGTCTAGCAGACTTCTAGTCGATCAGAGTTTTACCTACGAACTACAAAACTAGCATTGCTCCCTACTTCATTTGTTTCCGTACCACTGGCCTACTTCTAGATAGGTGGGTTTTTGCGGTACCAGATTTCGAACGACTACCTACGGAATAGCTTTTTCCTAAGATAGGGTAACATTTTGGCGGGAAACTGCCAAATAGATTTTTTGCGTTGCTGTCACGAGCCTTAAAAAAGGCGAATCTACCGTGGTGCGGTAGCTGGATTTTTAAAATTAACTTGCACTTACGTTTTACCCTGGTATTTTCTGATCAGATATTTGGTTGTTTGAAAAGCCGCTTGTAATCCAATGTCATCCGAAACTTGTTTTTGAGATTGATATGGCTTTGCAGGCTTTTCATGCTGAGCGATTCAATTTTACTAGCAAAGTTGAGTGGGACCCAATCAAAAATAAGGGCAAAGGCGTATCCACCAGGGTATGAAATTTGATGACATGTGCTTTCTTATCTAGATTCTGGTGACGCTAAGATACGTGTAGAGCACCGGTTTCGTACCAATATAGCATGCCGGTCATATTTTTTCTCGATCATTCATTTGTGAGAACAAAATGATATCGACACCACCTTACCCGTCGGCCTCAATAACAACATCCCCCACTCGGCACGAGATTCGCGAAGCTTCATTTGGATCATCTCCGACAGGCATCATGGATTTCTTGGATGACGAAATGGAAGCTAACCAGAACTTCATTCTCCAGAATCCGTATGGATACTTAAATCACCTTTCAAGCACAAGGAGGTCATCGTCAAGCGATCCGACTGCTCCCTTCTTACTATTGCAACCAAGGCATGATTGCACCAATTCGCTCTGGAATCATTCCAACAATGCGAATGATAATGCTACAAGAACCCAACGGTCGAGGCAGCAAACAAGTACTTCCCAACCACTATCAGATCGGGAGATAAAGTACAGTGTCTACTCGGATCAAGAATGCACGCTGGAGATTCAAGTGGAAGATATTCCAAGCGGTCTTTTGCTCCCCCTAGCTTTTTGAAGGGCTATTTGCATTGCATTCTTGTAGTCAACTCGTCCTACGAGGCGATGATTTGCAGGCTACAATTTCACTCATACATGCTTGAGCAAGAAGCTCCAATTCTTTCTACGCCCTTGGTTTGTATTCCGTACATACATTTTTCACACCTGTTTCATTGCTGATACAATCAGTATAATACACATTTAGAATATACCATCTTACATTCCAAAGCCTTCACTTTGAACATTGAATTGTTCTAGCTTAAAAACTAAAGGGAAGAAGAGCGCACTCCTGCTTTCTTCCTTCATTGCTGCAGAACCTCACGATTAGCCTCTAGACTTCCCAATCCTCATGACAATAATGGTCCCGTTCATCAAACAGAATTGAGAGCAATTGGCACTTTGTACTACTATTCAGTTTTATCATCCTCGTCATCGACAATATCACATCTTGTTCGTGCTTGCGTCAAAACCAGAAAGCCAACAACATCACAGCAGTGAGAATGCCCACGGCGGTTGAGGGCAAAACGAATGATAAAATACAACACGCATGTACGATATATCGATGATGTCGACATTATTCCGACATTTCGCACGCGATGTAAATTTCTAAAATGCCACCGGTAGATTGCGCATCAGATGCCACTAAGCAGTATTCCACATTTTTTCAATCTGACCCATCAACCACAACAACATTCACCATGACTCGGCGTGAGATCCAAGAAGCTTCGCGCGATAGCTCATTTGGATGACCATCTTCATACGGTAGATTTCTTCGATGATTCATGGAAGCTTACCAGCGCTTCATGATTCTACAAGAACGCCAGGATGATGGATGATGGATCATCTTTCAATCACAAGATATTCTGAAGCTCTGCGGATTTCATCAAGTCGTCCTCCTCCTATCGTGCGACTGACACTAAGGTGTGACTATATGTACCGGTAAACTGTTTTCGGAATCATTCCAATGTGAATGTTGCACGCACTCGTTGTTCACACAAAAAAATTATAATCATAGACCCTTAGATTGTCTTCAAATCATCATACATGCCAAAACAACTTCGAGTATTTAGTAGAATTTAATCCCGAACAGTATGGTTCCGGCTGGCAACAATCAAGCTTATGATTACAAATTGCTACTGGTATTGCTTTTATGAAAAGAGAAGAAGAGCAAACTCCTTTCATTGTTCCTTCACCCTAAGGAGAGCTGGTGAAAGTTTCAAAGTGTTATACTCACCACCACGTCTCTCCTGCTTTGTCTGTCTCTTGGTTGTTGGATTTGTCCTTTAGGGCCGCCGCGTAGCCAAATCGATCCACAGGTCTCGACTTCTTCGTGCGTGATGAAGGCTCGGAACTATCACTTGGAGGATTGGATGCCTGTGTCTTGTGGTTGTTATTTGATGGCGGCCATTCCTTAATGGATTTGGGCGGTGTATCGGCATACTTTGATTCTGGTTCCATCTCGAGGAACATTGGATAAGATTGGATGCCACCACTGGATTTTGCTGCTTTGAGCACCTCCTTCGCCTGAGCCATAGTCATTTTTTGAGTGCCTAATGGCATTTTGAATTGCCGAAGAGGGTGATCATTTTGCTTCGTAGCATTTGTCGACTCCGAAACAAGATCTTCGGAGGGTGGCTTCTCTTGTGATAAGACTGGCACTAGAGGCTTGGTTCTCACTATAGCCGCCATTTCTGCTGCTTGGTCCAAAGCACTGCCATCGTCATCATCATCATCTACCGCTGGAACTTCACCTTGCTTGTCGGGGGGCGATTGCTTGGCAACAGTGATGTCCTTCATCGAGCTGCTGACATGTTCGTTATCGTCGTCCTCCGCTTCATTGTTCTCGTGGTGTACGGAAAAGTTGTCAGTTTTTGTCGTTGAAGTGGAATCAAAACTGTGGCTCATCTCCAAATTTCCAGCGAACATTGCTTCATCGTCAACGGTAGCAGAACGCTGAATAAAAGGAAGCGGGACCTTTGTTGGGGTATCCTCCAACAAGCTTCGGGTTCGTGTAAGAATGGTGGGCGTTGCAAGATTGGATTTTTCAGTTGGAGCCTTTTTTGCTGGATGGTGGGTCTCGCCCTTCGATCGCATTGAGGAGTAGTTGGATTCATCATCATCGAGATGCTCTCTGCTCCTTCTTGCCTTTATCTCCTTTCTGGGCGCCATATTTCGAAAGCTCCCTGCCTTCTTCGCACGCAATGCGGAGTGGTTTGTCGATGATTCGTCATGTTCGTTCTGGATATCATCCATGCTCCTCCTTGACTTTCTCCCCCTCTGTGCCAATTTTCTCGGAACTCGCTTTGGCTTCTTCGGCTCCTCAGTCAATGGTACCCCCATCTTTGCCCGATCTGATTTCTCGTCTGTGGTTCTTAGAAGCTGAACCATCTCTTCGCCACCATGACTGCCGGCATACCCTCGTCCACCATGCGCGTTTTCTTTCCCAGGAACTAAACAGTCATCAACCATGGTCTTGGCACTTTCCTTTACCTCATTTAGCTTCAGTCTTAGATCGTAGTCATCGACCATAGTCTTGGCACTCTTTTTCGCCTCATTTAGCTTCACCCTGAGATCTGATTTCAAATCGGTGGATCTCTGGAGCTGAACCATCTCTTCGCCATCTTCAACATACCCTCGCCCATCCTTCACTGGAACAAGACAATCATAGACTAGGGTCTTGACATTATTCTTGCCTTCCACATATCCATCTGCAAACCAATCGGCAACATCCAAGGCAGCGTCCGTAGCAATATTATCAAATACATTGTTGAGACACCATTCTTCAATTGCAGGTTTGCTTGGCTTGTTCTTCTTGGTCGGCAATACCATGTTGGCCTTGCGATTATTTCGTCGTCGTACCGTTGGCACACTATTCACATTTTCCGATGCCGCAGTCCCGATGGTATCATCATCGTCGCTGTAGGGATATTCACCAAAGTCCTTGTTTCCTTGGGGACGTTCCACATCGGCTTCGTAATCTATGTCAGCATCAGCATCGTCTTCACAGGTACTTGCGCTGTGATTACTACCATGTAAATCGTCCTTTCGTCGTCGACGCTCGGGTCGCGGTGGCAGTCTCGATTCTGGAAAATCGGGTTCCATTTCCATTCGATCTAGGACCGAAACAGTTTTCCTGTTTGCCGCTGCAACAATGGTATCCAAACGATAAGGACTATCGATATACGCCTCGTGACTTTCATCAAACGGCATTTCATCAAAAGGCGAGTCTTCGTTGCGCGATTGTCTTCTTCGTCTCGTGGAAGAGGAAATAGACTTTTTGCTTGAGGATTGCGTTTTGAAGGGAGATGGTGTCACTGGTTCCGTCATTACAGTGGCATCATCCCGATCAGCATGATCGGTTTTGTTCGATTTGATGGGAGTAACACCGAATGCAGTGCTAGCCAATCCGAAATCAACCTTGATTCCGTTTTCCATGTTCGGAGGAGGACCGTCACAGTCAAATGAGGGACCGTCTTCATACGAATATTCCGAATCCACCATCTTCTTGATATCGTTGCTGTCTTCCTGCGTCTTCGCCTTGATTGGAGTTGACGATGATGATGTTCTTGGCTGCTCTTTTGTCATGGCACAATCAAAGGGTGTTTCATCACCACTGCTTGTACCATCACTACTACTAGTCTCTGGATTATACAGGAACTTGTCCACATGAGGTGCAAGAGTGGACTGCATAATTCAACACTGAGTTTCCGATGTGATAGAGTAAGATGGATAATTGAATGAATGCGGATATTGGTGGCATAGATGATTGATTGATTCTACTTTGTCTGATAGACAATAGTCGGACGCTTGCTTGTCAAGGATAGAAGACTCAATGGGATTTGCTCCAAATGAGAGACAGAATAATAATCCAATGCAATTACTGTACCGTAATTTATAACTTGAAATTCGAATTTTGCCAGTGTGAATTTTTGTTATGGTTGTGATAATGGAATCACATGCCAAGTACGCGGCCGGCGTGAAAACGGTATTTTTCAAAACGCTGCTTTTTGATTCAAAAAACTGTACCCAGTGAGTGCGCAATGATTCGCGCGAGTTTCCTGTATTTCAGTGGGATCATTATCGCAGTCCAAATTACCGTTGAAACATATCATCGCATTGAAATATTTGTCAATGCGATGACAATGATGAAGACCTATTAGCATGCAATGGATGATTTGGTGAAGGACGTTGATATCTCCATACCGAAACAAGTATAAATTTGTCACAGTGAAAGAAGAAATTCAAATCGAAGGAATCATTATCGAGTCCCGCATCATCATGTTTGATCATATTCCCCATCAACATCAGCCGTTTCAGACGTGTTATTGTCAAACAGGATCGTGAGGGTTTGAACATGGTTCATTTGGAACGTACCAGGTACCCTTTAGTTCCATACAGCCAGTCTCTTTTTTTTCGGCACACAAATATTACTTCTACCGGCACAAACAACAACAACAACAACAACATATTTCAATATGCATACCATCATCAAGAAAATGAAGGAGTTAAAGCAGCTCAGAGCTGAAGAAGAATCATCATCGTCATCCTGCACCGATACGGATGACTGCTCGAGTGTCGAGAACAACACTTCGTCCAACCAGTGCCATACAAAAATCGATCTCAAATCAAGACGAAAGCAAATCCATTCGAAACGGTTCCGACGCCGTCGGGCATCTGATAATAATAATCATGCAGCAGGAGCAGCATCCGACGCCAAAGTGGTGCAAGCCTTGAGACATGAAATTGCCACGCTAAAGTGCAAACAGGATCAAATGGAAAGCTATCGAATCAATTTGGAACGGGATCATCGCTGTCGTCAAAGGCAGCTTGTGGCTATGGAATTTTCAAAACAAATGACCGAGATGAAGAGCCGCGAGTTGGAACAAGAAGTTCGGGACGTTGTGGAGGATCAACTTCGATTTGACAATCAGATTCGTTACCATCAGGATGTCGTCACCAAACCCAAGATGGAACAATACTATACTGCTGAAATTGGATTGCTCGAGATCGAGAACAGAATCTTACAGCAAAAGTTGGAACGATGTCAACACAAACGACATCTCTCCATGCTCGCTGATCTACCACCACAGATGTGATGAGATTAGCCAACAAAGAAGAACAAAAACCAATCCTGCTTGCGGTACAATTGAAAGGAGATTACATGATCAAACGTTGTATTTTAAAGTCTTGAAATTTTACACTAGTCTTATGCACCCGTGTTTAGCTTTTTATTGTGACACATTATGATAGCGTGCAGTGGAATTCAAATTTTCGAACATTTGGGAGCGGAGAGATATACCTCTTGTTCAACCAACATCCATCATGGATGAATGAATCTCGTGCTCATTCTGATTTGAAAAGTATCTCGCCGATTGGTGACACTGTGGGCCGAGAGAGTAGCGACAGCTTCTTGAATGACCTTGATGGTGTGCTCCTGGTGATATTACTAGCATCTTGTTCTGTTTCATTGCATTGTTGACCACGTTCTTCTTTCCTCCTGACGAGAGAAAATGTGGGAATCATTTCTTCTTCGTCGTCGTCGCTGTTGTCGCTTGTTTCTTCTGGGCACCATGTTAGCGCTGGAATGTCGCGCATTGCACTTGTGGACATGCAAATGGCCCTGGTGTCGAATTCTTGTGTCACGTTTCGCATTGGTGCCAGTGCTCCTCCCAAGAAGAATGCTCCTGAACAAAAGAGAGGATCAGAAGAAGTTGACCTGCTGGAAGGAGTTTCAGTTCCCTGCTTCGGCCTTGTGCTGCTAAGGCTTTGCATTGTTTGTGTGCTTGGGAGGTGAAGATGATGATTCATGATGATAACGAGCGAAAGATATAGGAAATTGTGTGTTGGTGTCGGAGGGGGGTGATTTTTTTTTCCTTTCAAGAAAGATCGATGTTCACCTTTTATGGCGCGGTCGCAATGTTCAATTGTGTGGGTGCAGTTTGACGTTTGACAAACTATATATATTTAGTTAAGGCTTTTACGTGTACTCTAAGAGTTGTCGTAAAAAGAAATTCGCCAAGATCACAGACCAAAATAAACGTCAGATGCTATGCTAGTTTTGATTGGCTGTTTTTTCGTGCGTACTATTTGGTGCGGATTTTTTCGGAAGTGCTGCATATTTAAAAATATATCTGACACCAGATTGTTCCTTCGAAACTACCGGTACTTTCAACTTGTCCTTCTTCTTGACACCTGGGTGTCAGGAATACTTGTACACGTACTGTATGGCATGGGGGGTGTCAGCTAGGTGCTAATATATAGGAATACCAAAACCAAGATCCCCAACAGAATGCAAACATGTCAAGCTATACACAGTAATAAAGTTGCGTGACGGGATACTAGTACTACCGGTACTCTTTTATACTTCCTTACTCTTTCAATGATTGTCCTGGTTGTGAGGCTGACATGTTGTTTGTTGTGTTCAGGTGAAATATACATAGGTGTGGGTGATTCCTAGTACTTTTGCTGGGTGATACTATAATATATACAACCACAAACCACTAGTAGCAGTCGTCGTACAAAGAACAATACGCAGCAAGATAGTTGTAGGAAGTACTGGTATACTACCGAATGCATGGTGGATGGATATGATCGTGATGATTAATTGATTCAGACCACGGAAACAAAGATTTTGTCTTGACACATGTAGCTACTACTAAATAGCTAGTAGTAGTAGCAGTAGAAGTAGCAGCAGTAGTAGTAGTAGTAGTAGACGATATGTTTGTCAAGAAGCAGAGAAGAATGAAGAACCCCCAGCCAGGAAACTTATGGATGATGCTCCTGCTCGTTGCTTCATTGCTCTTGTCATCACGATGGATATCGAGGTATATATGTAGTGTACATAATCTATAGGGATTGATGGGCTGACATGAAATGGATCAGACTCAAGAAGAAAGGACCAAGTCCTCGATCCTCAATGTTGGATGACTTGACAACCTGTCCCTGTATTTGCCGATGGGATTTACGGATCTGACTGCTGACTGACTTTCCCATTTCAGTTATTGACTACTTCGAATACTTTGACTCATCCCCGTCAAGTGTACGGTATAAAATAATACAAAAAAAGAAGCATCGGTGCGTGAATGGCACCATTGTTCGCCGCCATATCCGAAAGAGAAAAAGGATCGTGGGTTCTCATCGTAAAGGTTCTCATCGTAGTTAAAGCCACTTCAAAGTCGATCTTGGTTGTGACAGTGATGTGTATCATTTATACATATACCTACGCCCTTCACCGCACCGGTCAGTAAACCTACCATTACTGATCAATCCATGAAAATGTGATTGAATACGGTAGCAGACTGCTCCTGCTGTATCAAACAATCTTGATAAAGTTGGTTTGGTGTCATGGGAAGAAGACGAAGGTTCTCGTTTTGATCATCAACATGCTGGTGTGAGATCGAGCACTACACGATATTATCATACTCGTATACTGACAAAAGAGCTTCCGTCAATCTGGGTGAGAATAATAATCAACTAATCAACTGAACCCCCACCACAAATACGGCACCGGTACCTGGTACCAGTACCGTACCACTATCTCCACTGGTACCGGTATTTTTTCCATTGACAGTTTCGATTTTCCATGCTTCGATGATGTTACAGTACTGTAGTTTTTTAATTTCTATCCGTTGACGCGCGACTGTCATGCCGAATTCTTACAAACTTCGTATCATAGTAAATTTTTAACATTATGGCCCCTTGAAGATACCGTTGTGTTAAATATCTTGCGCTATTTACAAGAATATCAAATCGAGAGTCAAGATTGAATTGTTAAAGGGAATTGGTGCACTCTTAAATGAGCAGCAAGCCGGAATCGCTCCCAACCACATTTCCTGCCAGTCGAAACTTTTCGCCTCCTCACTCTCTTGCGTGCGAAACCCACCTGGGACTTGAAAACGGAAAGGTGATTTCGAAACCGTGCGATTATTCTGTGTCTGTCTTTTAGTAACCAGTGAATCATTCATCCATCAGTGTTGCAACAGAACAACAACACAGAAGAATAGAAACAATCTAATCACACAAACAATCTAGTATCATACAACAGCATCAGTATGTCGTATAGCAACATTGACGACGTCTACGTGCGAGACAACACCGATTCCGGAGAAGGATCTTACACAGGATTTGTGTGCAAACACACGCTGTTGCCGCACGGTCAAGGTTGCATGAAATACTTTGGCCGCGACAACAACCTGGTATCGTATGACGGTGAATGGGATCAAGGAATATGGCATGGCTATGGCTCTCTCATGTTTCAATCCCAAGATTGTTACGTTGGTGAATTCCAAAACGGTAGCCGGGAAGGGAACGGAACTTACATGTGGCAAGATGGCAGTCAATACGAAGGCAGGTTTGAACAAGATGCCCGCACTGGAAAAGGACGTTTCACTTGGCCCGATGGTAACTTTTACAAGGGGGAATTTGTCAATGGAAAGAGAGAAGGTCTTGGACAATATACGTTTCTAAAGTCAGGTGATATGTACAGTGG
The DNA here is from genome assembly GCA_933822405.4 of Cylindrotheca closterium. Classification (NCBI taxonomy): domain Eukaryota; phylum Bacillariophyta; class Bacillariophyceae; order Bacillariales; family Bacillariaceae; genus Cylindrotheca; species Cylindrotheca closterium. The sequence goes on along the minus strand of CAKOGP040000014.1, from coordinate 42,637 downwards.
ACACTGGAAGGATGGTCATTACGATGGATTTGGGTGAGTGCAGACGCGGGAAATCACATATATAATCGCTGTTGTCGTTGTCGTCGTTGTTGTTGTTGTTGTTATCATCCTTATTGGCAATCAAGCTAACATCAACATGCTCTTCACTCATCATTGCAGTGTCTTCACTTGGTCCGATGGCCGAACCTACCGTGGCAACTGGAAGAATTCTCAACGTCATGGAAAGGGAACCGAAAGCGACTGCGATGGCAACGTCGTCTACAATGGCATGTGGGAAAATCATCATCCCGTCGTCTCAGATAAGGACTACAAAGAAAAGGTTGCGGCAAAGGAAGAAGAGGGGGAAAGTCCCACTACTACTACGTTTGCCACTCCCGGTACTACTACTACTACTACCAATCCTCCACCCGCCAGAAACATCCCCTTTCCGTCTCAACAAAGTCATCGAACGGCACATTAAAACGATGACAACGCTGAGCGATGCGTCAATGGCAAGGAACGCAGATATACTGGATGTCCACCCGGAGGCAATCAGATGAAGTTCCCGTTGTTGCACTTCTTGTCAAGCAAGCAAGTAAAAGCTGCTTGTATGGTAGAATACCAAGCCAGGAATATCGACCTCGTGCAAGAAGGCAAGATGCACATATCCTGATTCTATCAACTACTGCTGCTGCTACTGCTGCTGCGATGTGAAAAGAAATTCATCTCCGGGATCATCCATCATCCAACATTATTATATCGCCCACCGAACCTGCCTCTAGTGGAATTTTTTTTTTCCTTTCCAAAAATGAAGGGATTCGTTGTTCCATACCTGGGTTACAACAGGAAACATGATTTTGTTGTATCATACGGCAACTCCTCCCAGCCGCTTGAATCCAGGAATTATACTATTGCCAAGACACAAAACGAAACAGACCACACACACACACACACACACACAAGAACGACCCATATATACTACTCCGTGCAGTCAGAACATACATATTATACATATCGTACTACATAAAACATAGTCATACCATATTCCATACGCATATCTGATATAGCAATAAGAAGAATCCTACAACTATCATCAAGCTGCGGTCTTGCCATCTCATCATTGTCATTGTCATTATTATTGTCGTCATTATCATCATTATATCCATCATCCATCATCCGTCGCAAGAAGGTCCTTTCCGTGGAATGCATCGTCGACCTTGTTCGGTCGATCCAAACACTACACCACTGCCTCCTTGCAACCGTAACATGGGATATCGTGCCAATCGCAAATGTTTGCTGCTGTTGTTGTTGTTGTTGTTTTTGTTGTTGTTGTTTGGTGTCGAGTTGTTATTGTTATTGTGCATTGCATTCTTTTCAATAGAATCCATAGCATTGGGTACTTTACCACCAGCATGATTGTTGTTGTTGTGGACAAAACCACACGTCCACCACCAATCGTTACAGGGTACTTGATGTTGACGCCATCCAAATTCTTTGGAGCGGCCGGGATAGGGCAATACTAATGATGATGATGATGATGATGTTGATTCACCACCAGCACCAGCACCAGCACCAGCAGCACCAGCATATTGTATATTGTCAAAATAAGAATCATCATCGCAACAGGAATCCATGGGATACTCCAAAACAGTAATGTTGGAAAAAGGCAGGATATCGTCTGGAAGCAATTGAGAATAATATAGCAATGATGATGATGATGATGATGATTGCTGATTGTGGTCTTGCTTCTTGTTCTTGTTCTTCTTCTTCTTGGTACGTGTACTTGTAGCATTCATGATGCGTAGTAGCATTATTTCAAAATCGGCTTGATGTGGCAATGGTTGCAATCGGTGTGGAAAGTAGGACAATCCCTCTTCGTCCATGCCTTTTTGGAGTAACGACAACACCCATGGTTTGGTATGTAGTAACAAGTCGGGTTCGGTGAGAAAGACATATTTCCAATACTCATGAGGATGATCCTTATGATTTTGATCATTGCCACCATCATCCTTTTCTTGGATCCCCAACCATTCTTGTTGTCTTGTCATATTGTGTCTCATGTATCCCTTCAAGGCCGTTTGCAAACCAATGACGACTCCCATTTGCAAATTGAATAGTTTCTTGCGTCGATAATTTCGGACCCAGGTTTCATCGGTAATGGCAGCATATCCCAAAGACGTAATAGTAGTAGTAGTACTATTGGTAATGTCGCCATTCTGTGTACCTGGTCCTTTCTTCTTGTCTGCACTTTCTTCTGCAGCATCATCATTTGCATCCATGGTACTAAGAATCACATTCTGTGGAAAGGCTGCTTGTACCAATCGAAAGGCCTCTAGCACGCAGAAAGGGGGAATTGATTCTTGTTTTTGTGCTTGTTTTTCTTGTTCCTGTTCCTGTTCTGGATGATGATGATGATGATGATACCCCACCACTAGAATTCGTCCAAATCCCGCCGCCACCATGGAAGCAATGGTGGCTGCCAAGGAATGTACCGTCAACAAATCCTCTAATTCGTTTTGCACTTGCGACTGTTGTCCTTTTGATTGTTGTTCTTGCTCCATTTGTGGCAATCGATATGGTTGAAAGGCAATGGCCGCAATCGTTCGTTGCATGGGATGATCCTCTTGATGTCGTCGTTGTTGTTGTTGTTGGTGATCCCGTTCGTTCCTTTTTTTACTGTGGTACTGTAAATTCCATCGTAGTTGTCGTGGTGCTTGGATTTGAATGTATCGTTTGAAAATTTGGACGATTCGATCCATCAATAATCGTTTGACAGCATCATGATCATCATTAGTAGTAGTAATAGTAGTATACTCGAGTAGTTTGTACAAAGTCTTCCACCAGTGAGAAAAGTGTTCCACAGCCAAAGACGTCCAATCTTGCATCATTTTGGCTTTTTGGTTGCCATTGCCAAACGACGAAGTTTCCAAAGAAGCCGATTCCAATTTGACATAATGCCGCGGTCGAAGCTGTTTCAAAAAGGTCTCGCGTGGTACCAAGAAAGATCCGGAAAAGTAATCCTTCTGTTGCAAGTGATGGCTTGGAATGTATTGCAGTTGTTTGGGATAATGATCATGATCATGTTCATGTTCAAATTCATGGTCTTGTTGTGGTTGTTGCTGATGAGTATTTTGTTGTTCTGAAAAATCATCATGCTGATCCTGCTGCTGAAAGGATGATGATGATGAAGCATCTGATGAAGCATCTGATGACAATAATAATAACGGCAAAGAATCAACTTGAAAGAGTTTCATTGAATCTGATGATTGTTCCCTCAACAAGACTATGAGCAAAAGAATAAGACTGAATGATAGAATGAAGATTGGACGACGAATGCATCTGAATCTCCTCTCTTGTGATTGTCGCGGCTGATTCTTCTTCCTATTGCTGTTTCGTCTCCTCAGTAGCTTACTATTATTGTTTCGTCGTCGTCGTCGTTGACTTTGTTGTCGTTGTTGTTGTTGTTGTTTTCGTTTCCACCAATTTACATTCATTTCATTTCAGTTTTTCATTACTTTCAAACATAGCCGACACACACACACATCTATTTATTGATGGATATATGATGATGATGATGGATGATGGATGCGATTGATGAATATGGATACTGTATGGATATATGGAGAAGAAATATATACCCCATTGACTCGAATGAATCAATCAATCAATCCAATCAAAGAGACCATACCACTCCCACAAACAACCGATTAATACCTGCCTGCCTCGCGGCCACAATAGGATACCCACGCACAGTACCGGTAGCACCCTGCCAATGATAAGAGTGCCTGACACGTGCGTGCCATTGGTTTTGATCCTAATAAGTCATTTGTGGGAATCCGAGGCCAATTTCGTCGAATCATAGAGATTTAGTTAAGGAGTTGGAACAAGCGTAGTTTCTACTTCCAAAAGTACCACAACGGAAGGACGCACCAACGCGTTGCAGAATTTGGGGCATGGCGGGCAATTTTTTGGATTTTTGGGACGAAGAAAAAAATATCGGTTTTGGAGGGAGAGTGAGTGAGAAGATTGTTGGTACGATTCCAACGTATTTGCGTACGCATGGTAGTAGATGAGATACGCTAAGAGAACAAACTAACGAAACAACAACAACAACGACAACGACAACGACAACACCAATCCCAATAGCCGCAATCTACAGTACAGTAGTAAAGCGGCAGTGTTGTAGTATCGATTTGTAGTCTCAGACCAAAGCATCAAGTTGAACAACAACGACAGACTCACTAAAAAGAGAGCGCGTTATAGGATTCGTAGATTCGAACGAACAAACAAACAAACAAACAAACAGACGAACGAACGAATTGATCAACAACAAGAAGAAGAAGAAGAAAGAACAACAACAAAATGGCAATGGCAACTGTCAGCGCAACGCCCAATCCTACTACTAGTAATCCCAATACTACAACTATTGCAACTTCTTTGGAAGAACACGAGCACGAATTTCAATATCTAAACAAGGAACAAGAAGCCTACTCTGGCAATAAAGTATCCGAGGATGACCAGGATAATGTCCAGGATAATGATGATGATGATGACGTCTCTCCGGATGACATATTGGCCCAATTGAATGCCGCCGAACAAAGCAGCATCCATATGATGAACAACAAAACAAACAATAACGAAGCCTCTGTCATGACTCCCGCCACGTCTACCACGACCCCCACCAAAGACAACAAGACTGCATTGTTGTCGTCGTTGTTGTTGGAACCTCCAGCAGCTCCCATGAAACAACAGCGGGAAGAATTATTTCAATATTACGATGCCGATGAGGAATCGGTGGAGATTAGTCATTTGATTCCAAAAGAAGAGGCACCCCCGTCTCCCATTCCGTACATTCCTGAAGAAGAAGAAGAGGAAGATTATGTGGTGGTGATGCAAGAACCAGCACAAGTGGAGGAGGGTCCCATTGACGAACCCTTTGATTGCATGCCCGTGGACGATTCCGAAGCAGGCATTCTCAAGAAATTGGAAAAGGTCGTACAAGATTCCGATCGTGTCTTGCATCCCAATCAGCCATTGAAAGTTGCTGCTGCTGCTGCTGCCGAGAATCACGAAATGGCCATTGGGATGACACCCTTGCGATCCGGTGATCCCATGCGTTCTCCTGGAACCATGAGCGATTGTGGGAATTCCACCGTCACTGGTGGGACCGGTTTCACCAGAGCGTCGGTCAAAATCATGGGAACAAACAAGCGTCCCCAACAAGCCGTCATGAAATTGCGGGTCAACGATTATCAATACGAACCATTGGAAAAGGTGACCAATCAGGTGGAAGATTTGCCCTTTGATGAAACCACCTCGCACAATTTCAAGACGGCCTTGCGGAATATGATTACCACGACGGCGGCCACGATCCAAAAGGCGGCCGCCAAACATAATAATACTCCCGATACGACCATGATGGACGATGCGGATACCGACGACGATGATACTACGACTCTGGGTGGTGAGGACGACGACGACGACGAATGGACGGCTGACGATACTTCCAAATACACCGACACCGATGGAGACGATACCACCACCTTGGGAGATTCTACCGTCGATACCGACACTCCCATGGACGAAGCTCCGGGCAATTTCAAAAAGAAATCGGCAAAGGCCCGCCGTCGTCAACGACTCCTTGAAAAATCGAGACAAATGGAAAGCAAATCGAAAGCAGACTTGGGATGGGACGAAACCCTGTTGGATGCCGTATTCAGCCCAGATGTCATTGAAACGGGATTGGAAATGGCCGACTTTTTGCAATCGGGAGCCGAAGCCACGGCCAAAATGACCAAGAGCATGCTGCAAGATGCTGTTCGTAAACTAGAACAGGAAGAAAAGGCCTTGAATGGTGAGGTTTTACAGGACGACGATGATGATGATGATGGTGATGATGATGATGAAGAAGAAGAAACGGATGCCGGAGAACGAGCCTATCGAAGTGTTGCGGCAGCTGCTACTGGATCCAACTTGCAAGGTAATGATAATTATGATGATTATGGTGATGAACATGATACCATGGGTGAGGAATACACCCTCGAAGATGGTGATACTACCACTCTTCAAGATGGTGATACTACCACTCTTCACGATGGTGATACTACCACTCTTCACGATACCGAGAATGGGGATGCTTCTGCTGCTGCTTCTGCTGCTGCTACCAGTGTCAAGGATCCATGGGACAATCACAACAACAACAGCAACAACAGCAACAAGAAAAAGAAAAAGAAGGAACCCAAATTTGCCGATCTCTTGCAAAAGGGAATCCCATTGGTCAATCGCAAATTGGAGCGAATCGTCAATGATTGGAGGGCTTCGAGTAGTAGTAGTACTGATAATCAGTCTACCAAAACAGACGATGCCATTGCTCAAGAGAAGAATACTCCTACTCTAGCTCCTGCTGAAGATCGTGTTTCAGCAGCAGCAGCAGCAGCAGAGACTACTACTACAGATGATGTTGCTTTGGCCGAACCAAAGGAAGAAGAAGAAGGGGCGGCAACAACACCACCACCAACAACAACAACTTCTGCCGTCGAGGAACCATCAGTGGACAATAATAAGGCAATGGCCACCGATGCTGCCAGCACACCTGACAAATCAGCTCAAGCAGTAGCAGAAGCAGTAGCAGAATCAGAAGAAGCAACCGAACAAGAACAAAAGGAAGCAGAAGAGACATCCAGTGCCATGGCACAAATGGAAATGGAAGATCCTCAGGCTTTGGAAGACGAAGAAGAAGAAGAGGCATCGGCTGGAGAATCGTTGCTCTCCATGGACAAGCCTACCAAGCGATTGTCTGTCTAAAAATGGATGATGGCATCATAGATCATAATAACCAAACGAGAGGAGGAATCATTATCAAATGTCAAGAAAGGATCGTGGCATTTTGCGGTGGGTTATTCTCCTGTCCATTGATTTCAAATTCAAAATTAACAGTAGGTCCTAGTATACTAATATAATACTAATAATACTCTACTTGCATGTGTACCATAAAACAAGTATCATTCACAGCTACTTTTATAGCTACAGTATGAAAAACGCAATAAGCCATCATGTATTAATAATTCTATAGAGTATATAAGCAATATGTCAAATTTGCAAACCAAAGCAAGTAGCAGTCAATCTATAATATGCATCTTTTACCCACAAGGAGAAGGTAGAAGTAGATAGTAGTAGGGATCGTAAGCTCCTCACGGCATTTCATCACCCGCATCGTATTCATTGTGTGTATCTGGCGACTTGCTGTCGTCGTCGCCGTCGTCGTAGTCGTTGCCATCATCCAAATACCGTCTTCCTGGTAGAGATAGCAACCAGAGTAGCATGGTGAAGAATGGAATGGCAACAAACAAAACGATAATTGTCAGAATGATTGCCCCCGTTGGATTTTCCCTCCACTTGACAGCATCGTAGAGCGCATCGTCGTCGTCATCCTGATTCGGATTGTACTTGACCGCAAGGTTCTGAATGGCCAGCCATATATTGTAGGCTAGAGCAATTGGAGCCGTCCCGAAAAGGTTATGCTTGATTCGTAATGGAACTCGATCTACGAACAATCCTTGTAGTAGCACAATGACCAAGAGTCCACCATGCGTCATGACGTTATTGAGTTCCACTCCTCGCGCGGGAGTCCAGACAGCGGTCCAATAGAGCCCGGCAATGCAACATCCCAAGACTGCCGCCACCGAATAAAAGAACCAGGCAAATTTGACCAACACTGTGGCTCGTTCCCGGGTGGAATTGTCAGCAAACCCACAGGCAGTCACACAAAAGGAAGCGCCCAAGTACCAAATGCAAAAAAAGACTCCCCAAGGCGTTAGATAAGCAGCATAAAAGGAAGGCTCGGGATTCTTGTAAAAGGCATATACCAAGACGGCAATGGAAATGCAAAAGGTGATTAGCTTCGTAATGCCCACCTTGGACTTGACACCTTGACCAACATGAAAATGGGCGTTAAGATCCAATCTTCCCTTGGGTGGTTCTTCCACGCTGAATAGAGGGTTCTTCAATTCGGAACAAAGGTGACTGCAGCAGCTCATGTTGATGTTGTTGATGTTGTTGTCGTGTTTTGATGTGTAGAACTTTGTTGATTGATAGCGCTGCTGTACTAGTAAGCTCTATGATGTATATATGCTATACTGCTACCAACTGCTGAGAATACAGTACAAGTATATTGAATATTCTGTTCCTTCTTGCCACACTTTCAATGATTGTGCAGATCGAATGCGAATTTGCAAACGATTGTGCGGCATATGGTTTCTTTCGAAATGGTTTATTGACCCAGCGGGAAAGACATTAGAATTGTACCTACTGGTATAAAATATATACCGGTATGCGTGCGTACCGATATATATAATAAAAAATAGAACATCAAACGGAAGGTGATTATTTTATATTTTATCGATTGGATTGATTGATTCAACTGCCCGAAAATTTCGTTGCATCATGTGACGCCGGCAGTTTCGACTTCTTCGACTAGAAAGAGCTCTCGAAACAGGCATTTTTGCAAGACTACCAGTATAAAAACTTAAAGATACCAGGTACAGAACACCGGCGGAATATTCAATTCAAACGCTTCCACTTAGTACTGCAGTAGAAAGAAGATCAAACAGTTCCACCGCACATCAAAGCGAAGCAGGAGAGAATTGTGCACAAGTACATCCCCACAACTCATGTCTTTCAGCTGTTGAGAACCGTCCGACGTTTATTTTTTAAGTAATCATAACTGTAGTTATCATTGGCACGTGCAGTTGAACTATGTAAATGGAATTAGCTGTATTTAAATTTATTTTGAGGCGCGCCTGAAGATTCGAAATTTTGGGTCATCCTTTGGGGCCATCTGCCAAAAATCACCGTTCCTCATCCGACGCTTTTCGCCCGTTGGATTGCAAATGCAATCAATGTGCCAAGTGAGTGGATGCGGGAAGAAGGATGACGTGAGTGACGTTTATCGAATGCGAATGTTTGCAGGCAACACCAATGACGACTATGGTGAGTTGAGAGTGAGTGAGGATGTGAATGTGGATGAGGATCTTTCGACAATGGGACTCATCCGCCTGTTCCGCTGCAGTCGTGCATTCTGATTGAAAAAGTGTCAAGTTCTGATCAGATAGGATAGGTTTAGTATAACCACGCACTCACCAAACCAATGACAACTGTGAATTCTAGACTGTAGAAGCTACTGTGTATAACAGTCTTGTAGCCGTAGCTTGTCATTGAATTTGGAGGCGATTTAGAAGGTTGTTGAAACGTTCTTGTGAAAACAATGCTTTAGTCTCGTTTAGTCCAGTTTCCAACAATGACGACTTGAAGAGAATAACTCGTCCTATACTTCCATGTCGTATCATTCTCGTAGTAGAGTGTAGCATGCAACTAGTCTTGGACGCTTGACCATGATGATGTACCCCCCTTAGACTACTTTAGCAGCACGGAGCGAAATAATCCTTCCTGAAAAACACATGCCCTCCTGTGAGAATGAATCAGATCCTTATAATCGATACTAGTACAGACAAATGTAAATGATTGATCTAAGATGATTCTCTAAAATAGTAGTTTTAAACACTATGCTCTTCTTCTTGTGGAGCTTTGTACAAATGTCTGAAAACTGATGACTGAATGAATCGAATGAATGAATCTCGTGCTCACTCAACCATGCAATGCATTGCTGCAATGCAATCGCTCATTCGTCAAATGGTGATACCTCAGGCCGAAAGATCAGCTTCTTGCAGGACCTTGATGGTGCAATGATGGTATCTTCTTGAGCTTCAACACCACTTCGTTTCCTCTTGAGTGAGAATGTGGGAATCGTTTCTTCACCCTCGTCTTCTTGAAGGTCATCCTCAAAGTTGAGTGGTGGAAGTGCGAGTTTCTTGCTTGTCGATGAGTCGATTGGAGGCAAGTGCAATGTCCTCGTTTCAATTTCTCGTGTGTAGTTCCGTCTTGGTTGCAATGCCAAGGCCAATGCCAATGCCCCGCACGGGAGAGAACACGAGGACGAGTCTTGAGTGCTGGAAGTTGACCTTGAAGGAGTTTCAGTGCCTGTACTAACTTGTTTCGGCATTGCCATGAGGCTTCGCGCGGGTGAGTCTAGGGAAGGAATGTGAAGATGGTCCATGATGCGATATATGATATGATATGATATGATACGAGTGTCAGCTAGTGTGGATGGTTGGTGTCTTTTATGTCAGCTTGAGGTGCTCGTTATTCGTTGAGTTCCCGTTTTTATTTTGATTGGAAAATTGTGTGTCTTTTGCCTCAAAAAATTTCTCGCATCGGCACCGAATGGACGAACCGCAAACTGCAAGTATGATGTCATCGGTTTACGAAGAATTAGTACATGTTGTACGGTACAAGCGGAATCCCGTCACCGGATTCTCGGCGTAATATGTACGTGAGTCATTCCGATCGGAAAAAACCTTCAAACCAAACAGAGCACGTCAGATCGGTTCTAATTATGTCCTTGTCCCTACGCCTTTGTTCCCGTTGATTAACTATTTAGACCCTTCCAAACTTTTGATTGGAGACACGAGGATTCATTAAATGAAGTTCGCAATTTCCCGCCAAAAATGATATCCCTTTGACGGGACTTCCATCCACATCACTGTTCTTTTGGAAACATGGAGGGCCACAATAGGGAGGATGCATCCATTTTATAGCATTCGAGAAGGCGATTAAGAAGATGGTGGCCGTTGCAAGGCTACACTGTATGATTGATTATCTTACCTGTTTGTAAATATCAGAAAAGCAATTGGCCACAACAAGAGCAATATCTATCGTTCTCCTAACAGGCAGCAAGGACTTCAGTGCAGGTACCAAAGGTTTCTGTGCTGTTTTTTATGATGATTCATGGATAGAGCTCGATGGAAAGCACACATCATAAGTCTCAACGAATGCGAAGGCAATGTTTTCAAACACAACATCATCGCCGAAAACAGACGCCTTGTGCCATCCTGCTTCGCGAATCATTTTGAAAAAGGAGGAGACAGACATCTATCATGACCAAAGCAAAGAAGATACACGCCCCCATATTGCGAAGTAAGATTTCAAGAAATCATTATCTCAACCTCAGGACCATCAGAACTTATTTGTCACTCTAGAGGGAATCCGGAAGGAACAATACAAAAGACTTTTAAAATGTTAGGTTACACTAGTTTCTAGTCGAACGAGATCTTTTTGGTTTTCCGGTATGTTCCCTTTTTCCCCCCTTCATGACTCTTTCCCGACTCCACTCGCAGACCAAGAAAACAATGCAGTGAAAGATCCAAGAAAAGGCTGCCGATCCAAATCTATCCTGCTGCCTGCTTCAATAGACAACAATTGGCATCATGGGATCCTAACTTCAAATAATAATAATAATATGATATAGCTCATAGTAAAGTTGATGTTTTATATGTATGGTAATGTAATGTGTAGTGGAAACAGTCAGTCGTTTCCTAGTAACCCAAACAAGATGAACCAATCATCGTGAGTCTCGTGCTCATTCTGATTTGAAAACTGTTTTGTCAATGGGTGATAACATGTGCAGAGAGAAAGAACAGTCTTCTTGCAACTTCTTGAAGGACCTTCTTGATGCCATCGTGATGCTGGTGGCGACGGTATCTTTCTCATCGCGTTGACGTTTCCTCCGAAGGAGAGAAAAGGTGGGAATCGTTTCATCTTCTTCGTCGCTGTTGCTGCTTGCTCCATCTGGACATGTTAGTGCTGGAATATCGAGCATTGCACTTGTGGACATGCAAATCATGGCCCTGGTATCGAATTCTTGTGTCACATTCCGCATTGGTGCCAGTGCCAATGCTCGTTCAGAAAAGTAAGAATCACAAGTGGACCTGAAAGGAGTTTCAATTCCTTGTTTCGGTCTGGCGCTCAGGGTTGGCATTGGTGCTTGTGTGCTTGGGAGGTGAAGGTGATTCATGATGATAGCAAGTTGTGTCGGTATGATTATTTTTTCCCTAAAAAATTCTTTCGAATTTTTGTGCCACACCACACGTGCACCTTGGGAATCAGTAGAATTTTTTCAAAATATCAATGAAAAGGACTTCGTACTGAGCTACGGTAGAAAGACATTCGCCAGACCCTCTACTTCCCGTCCAACGATCACCAAAGACACCGACGGAAAATACGTCAGATAATATGCTAATTTTGATTGGCTGCTACTGGGTGCGTAATATTTGGTTCCTACAGCTCGATTAGCATTTTTCACTTTTTCCGTTGAAATGCTGTTTATCTGACTGGTATGTTTGGAATTCATTCTGTACTCGTACATCATTCGCCGATCGTCATTGTGACATCTGTGTGTCAGGAATATGTAGTCCTGTGACATGGGAGCGTCAGGAATATTAGTCTCTCGGCGGCTGACTCGATGTATTCAATATGTATCTTCAACCATGAAATCAAAATGGCGAAGCATGGAATATGGTGAGGGTTCTACAAAACTTTTTAGTGAGGAGAAGAAAGCTGACTATGACCATGCGAACCTTCGATACCGGTATTCAAGCTGACGATGAGATGTAGGATCGCTCGGCACTTTTTCGGGAGGAGAAGATGCGACACATGGGCGCCATCGATGTCAAGTCTCCCGCCAAATTTACATATTTGAATATATTACCACAACATGCAGCGCGAAGCATCGATGGTGACGATTCGGCACTTTTTCGTGTGGAGAAGAAAGATGATGCACATGTGAATGCGAACCTAACGACACCGGTTATTCTTCAAGCTGACGAGGTGTGGGTTCGTTCGGCATTTCTTGATGAGGAGAAGATTTCGACAGTTGGCGTCATGAAGCAATATCAAGTCTTCCGCCAAAATCGGTATTACGGTATGTCCGCAACGAAGATGACAATTCGGCACTTTTTTCCGCGAGGAGAAGAAAAATGGTGAACATGTCAATGTGAAATGCGAACCTAACGATACCGTTGTTCGACGAGCGACGAGATTTGGGTTCGTTCGCATTTTGTTGGGCGGCATCAGTTTGAGGGTTACGATTTTCTTGGATGGTGTATTTGCAAACGACGTGCCAATACGACTTCTCGCTTCTCCGAAACCAGCAAACATTTCATGCTGCGATCCATCGGCAATAAACCACCAAGCAAGATGTGATCTATCGACAACAAACCACCACCGCAAGCAAGATGTATGCAACATGATGTGAAAGGATATGGTACTCCGATTGCGCAACTAGCCTACTAGTATGCATGGTTGTACGATATGCTGTCAAATGAAGGGAAAATCCAACCGGAGCAACCAACCACTATATTGACCTTTGTTGTTTTGTGCCATTCCACTCTTCACCATGCTACTGTCTCTCTGCCTGGAAGTCTGATACACATAATGAATACGATGATTTTGAGCACTCGATGCTTCCTATTTTCTGTCTGCTAGTGCTTTCTCACTCATAGGGTCTTTTACTGGATCTTTGTACCTTGACATTATAATATTCAATAATATATAGATAACGCCGCGCTTTGATTACCGTTGTAATCATTTGGGGTCATTTGAATCAATTTATATTAAATACACGCGTACCGGCTTTCTCACTTGCGCCATATCGAACAATTCTGAAACTGCATGATGCATCAGACGTGTTCACGTTCGTTGTTTATTTTGTCACTTTTGGCAGATATATTGTTTCCGCTATACCGGTATACCACATGCATTGTTGCCAACAACACTGGTACTCGTACTCAACTCAAACTATCTAGTACACCTTTCATCTTTCTCCCAAACAAGGGGAACAACATAAGAGCATACCCTATTCAGGAGTGATTCTCCAACCTACCGCATCGAATCAATCAATCCCTACATCATCATCATCAACAGATATCATGAGCTGTGGTCAACGTTGCGGTTCCGAATTCAAACGACCCATGTTTGACATTGAAGAAAATGAGGGAAGTCTTGATATCAATGCCAGCTTTCATATTGGCAAGGGATTGCTATCCGTGGTGGGAATCATCAAGTTTATCACCTTTGCAATTGCTGTGGTTTCCTTGGTGTACTCCTTTACGGTAATCGAAATTCCATCCTTTTATCCTGCCTTTCTCACACCGTGGACAGTCTTTTTTGGGATTCTTCAGCTGGGAGGATCATGGATACTGACTGCCTTTTACTCCAAAGATGGCAGCATATACAATCCTCAGAATAAAAACGTCTTGGTCAAAATTACCTGGCTGTTGTATTCGGTGGCCGGAGTCATTGGATGCTGCATTACCATTTTATTTTGGGGGGCAGTCTACGATCCAGACAATCCCAGCAATGATATGTTCGACAAGATCATGACGCATGGGGGAGTTGTCGCTATTGTCTTGCTACAAGGCAATCTATTGGATAGGGTGCCGATGCGACTCAAACATATTGCGTTTAGTGATGGATTGGCTGTCATTTTCAGTATTTGGTTGGCACTTGTAAGTACCTATTTATGACATTATGCTATGACGGTGATAACAGTATTGTGAAATATACATGATTTGTAAGCGCTGAGCTGACCCTGCGCTTTTCCCTCTTCATGCCGTATCCCTATAGCAAAACACGGTTATTAAATACAATCCGAATATTGACGATGACGACGATGCTATCTATGATGCCATGAAGTGGAGGACAGAGACTACCTCAGCCATTATTCAGACGGTTTTGGTTATAGTTCTAGTAGTCCCACTCTTTCAAACAATTCTTTGGGCTGTTTCCCTTCCAAAAAGACGATACTTGGTTGAGGAGGTCTACGATGTCGACAAGGGAGAAGTACAAGAGAAACCTGCTGACCAAGAGGAGGGACATGTATAGGAAGTTCGGAGGGGTATATTTTTGGATATGACATTGCTAAGAGGACGGCGATATGGCCAATCCTACATTTTTATGGTACTGGACATAAAGTCAAGAGTTCTTCTATAACGATTACGACACATTTGGTTTGTGTTGCACTTTGTGTTTGTCTAGGTAACAACTGAATGCATCAAGTCACATGGTAGTAAAATATGCATCTTTCTATGATATATTTAGATTCCCTGTATCCCTATTGCTCTCTCACGACGATTAACAGCTGTAGCTGCTGGTTCCAAGTATTGCCTCTATACAGCGTTCCAACTTGTCGTGAAGGATTTCGTTCTCCTTGCGAAGACATTCCAAGTCCTTATTGCTTGAATCATAAGAGTGCTCGCTGATTTGAAGCAATGCCCCCAACTTGTCGTGCAAGACTTCATTCTCTTTGCGAAAGAATTCCATGTCGTCATCTTCTTCCATTGCTTGTAGCTTGGATGATTCGGAGGTAACAGAAGCACTGCTGCGGCTCACCCCGAGATCCATCACTGATGTTGGATCCATGGTATCTTGCAGGAGGTTCACGTGTTTCTCAAGGGAGGAAAAGCTTAGCATTGTTGATGTTTGCATCGTTGGGTGTATCTATGTATTAGCAAATTATTTGAATTGTGAGTTGAGTGTGTATACTGTCACAATATTTTATGGCAAAAAACGGCTTCGGAGAAATTCGCAGGGGCAAATAACACCAAAAAGTCGATCAGACCAGATAAAACAGCTCCTATATTTCCCCGTCTTCAACGCTATTACATAGCAGCTTTTGGCTCCTACAGAAGAAGAGTATCTGAGTCAGAGGCTGATTTGCAAAAGTTAAAAAAATTATATTGGTTCTTAACATGATGACTCTTCAATATATATCAGCTTGGCAATTAGATATTTGAAAAATAATATATGATTCTGCAAAAGGATTTTCTTCTTCAACAGTTCCATCTAGTGTAAAATATGAAGAAGCGAATGCCGCATTGGTTTTGGCATCGCGCGGAAGGGTATACCGTATCACACAGCCGGTACGGAACAAGGGTGAAGAGTTTTGGCAATGGTTCTTCTTTATCCTGTACCGTATCAAATTTGACAGTTGGGTGCGATAGCAGCGGAGCTTGCTGAACAGCATAGTACCGACATATCACACGGCCAGTTTGAACGGGTAAATCGTTTTGGCAAGCAGTTCTTCGTTTGTCCATGATGACTACATTGTATCAATAGCTGAATGAGTCGAGGAACGAGGTATTATTCCTATCTTTGAATTGTCTAGGTAACGACTGAATGATTTGAGGAAAGTGGTAGTATAGTAGGACTGTGTAATTTGTTCTATAATATATCTATGATTCCTGTATCCCTTCTGCTCTCGCACGAGTCTTATCAGCTGAAGCTGCTGGTTCGAAGCATTGCCGCTACACATCGTTCCAACTTGCCATGCAAGATTTCGTTCTCCTCGAGAAGAAATTCCAAGTCGCTGGAATCATCACTGTGGTAGCAACTGGAGTGTTTGCTAGATCGAGACAATTCCATTACACAACGGTCTAATTTGTCCTGCAGTTTTTGGTTCTCCTCTCGAAGGAATTCCAGTTCCTCGTCATAATCGTCTTCCATCGCTAGTAGCTTGGATGATTCGGGAGCAACAGGTGCACTACTGTGCCTCACCACGAGATCCATTACTGATATTGGATCCATGTATTCCTGAAGGAGGTTCTGGTGTTTCTCAGTGGAGGAAAAGTTTTGCATTGTTTTTGTTTGTGTGTTTTAGATTGAAAAAGTCAGAATTGTGAGGTGATTTTAACTCGTGCAAAAATTATTACATGTACCAAAACGGTTTCGGAGAAAGTTGCAGAATACAAAAGCACGGCAACTCGATCAGATAACTCTGCTGATTTCTCCGTATTCACGAACCCTTGCCGATGATTCGCAACGGTTAAAAATAATGTTGGTTCTCCACATGATGATTCTTGTACCAGTAGTATCGATTGGAAGCAGCTGCATGGAATAAAATGGAATGCATTATTTCCCGTGTCTCCATACTGTATAAATACGGAGGCGTGGTTTTGGCTTCCGTACCAGTACCGAAGGGAAGGTATATCACCAAACGGCCGGGAACGGCGCAAAGGAAGAGTTTTGTTTTGTATCAGATTTGACAATTGGATATTACGTACGGTAGCAGCTGAATAAATAGAGAAAGCGGTGATAGTATTAATATGAATTGCTTGTAATATATATTTTATGTATCCATATAGGTGCTGCTCTCACACGATTAAGAGCAGTAGCTACTGGAATGGTCGCTGGTTCCAAAGCTACTTGGGATATGATCGCTGGTTCGAAGAA
Organism: Cylindrotheca closterium; assembly: GCA_933822405.4. Lineage (NCBI taxonomy): Eukaryota > Bacillariophyta > Bacillariophyceae > Bacillariales > Bacillariaceae > Cylindrotheca > Cylindrotheca closterium. The sequence goes on along the minus strand of CAKOGP040000014.1, from coordinate 25,537 downwards.
GTGCCACTTCACAACGTTGCAACTTCCCTTGCAATATTTCATTTTCCAAACGAAGCAGTTCCACCTCATCCACGTCGTCTCGCTCATTGCTCGAGTAATTAAATTTTTTGGATGGAATGGACTTAAATCTGCTTCTTCGACCATGAGAAAGTCTATCGTTTTCTTCCAGGGCTTCTTCCAATTGAGATTCCAGTTCAACATTTTTGGATTCCGACATTTCAAGACAGAGTTCCATGGTATGGATTTGACGCTCAAACTCTCGATGTTGTTTTTCCAAGTAGGCTTGGTGCTCCTCCATTTGATCTTGAATAGCCTTTAGCTTAACAATTTCTTCTTGAATTTGTTCTTGTAGCTGAGATGACTTGGGAGTAATAGAGGCGCTGCGGCGATCCATCACTTTGGATTTACTACTGCGGTTGCGCCGAGGTGTTGTACTCTTTCTTGAGACCTGGCTCGAGTCGTCATCATCAAGGATGCATCGAGGAGTAGGAGAAGTCAGCACAATTTTGGTTTTGCTGCTGCGGTTACGCCGAGGCGTTTTACTCATTTTTGAGACCTGGCTCGAGTCGTCATCATCAAGGATGCATCGAGGAGTAGAAGTCAGCACAATTTTGGTTTTGCTGCTGCGGTTACGCCGAGGCGTTGTACTCATTTTTGAGACCTGGCTCGAGTCATCATCATCAAGGATGCATCGAGGAGGAGGAGAAGTCAGCACCATTTTGGTTTTGCTGCTGCGGTTACGCCGAGGCGTTGTACTCATTTTTGAGACCTGGCTCGAGTCATCATCATCAACGATGCAACGAGGAGGAGGAGAAGTCAGCACTCGTCTTGATGAAGCAAGACCGCCACTGCCGATGCTGCTGTTGCGACTTTTTTTCGGTGTTAGGCTCCTGCTTTTTCTCTTCATGGATCCTGCCCGTGTGGGCGCCGCGAGATCGACCATTGATCTTGCTGAATCTTCTAGGGGGCTCTCTTGGCTTTTCTCAGTGGACAAGTTTTGCATCTTTGGGTATGTGTCTTTTTGGATTGAATGAAAATCTAAAAATTGTGAGTTGATTGACGTCGTGTCTAAAGTAATACAGGACCAAACGGTTTCGGAGAATATATATAAAAAGACTAATTATTTTCCGCTTATTGCATAACACGACAACTCGTTAACCTATTTCTGCGTCGCTGACGTCTTCAACATAAACAACCTGTTGTTTTAGCACCCGAAGAAAGGTGCATGGTGTATCACGTATCACACGGCTGGTTCGGAAGGGTAAAAAAATAGTTTTACATAATAGAAAAGCTGAAGAGTTCTTCCATGATGACTGCTTTGGTTTCAGACTTGGGACCGAATAACAACCGTTCTCATTCAGACACCAATTGGCGAAGGTCGTAATGTAGGTTGGCATCATGCGGCAGGATCGGAGGGGTAGGTATTATGCGCCAATGTCTTTTTCCATGATGATACTACTGTATCAGTCTTGGCATCTAAATCTTAATGTCATTTCTAGGCAGCAATTGAACGAATCAATGAAAGTGGTGGTGTTATGGCAAAGCGGTGTTTGCATGTCAACGGGTGGTAATATTTTAGATGATCTTTTCTGTTGCTTTTTAAAATTTATATTACTTTTTTATATCCTATTGCACTCTCGCAACTACGAGCAGTAGCTACTGGTATGGTTGCTAGTTTGAAGCAATGCCATTTCACAACGTTCCAACTTACCGTGCAAGATTTCATTCTCCAAGCGGAGCAGTTCCACGTCGTTTTCCTTGCTGGAATCATCATCTTTCATTGTTGGAGTGGACACAAGCCTGCTTTTGCGACCGTAAGTAAGCCTATCGTTTTCTTCAAGCACTTCTTCCAGTCGAAACTCCAGTTCCTGGTTTTTGGATTCAGTCATTTCAAGACTGAGTTCCATGGTCTCAATTTGACGCTCAAAGTCTCGATGTTGTTTTTCCAAGAAAGCTTGGTGCCTTTCCATTTGATCTTGAATGGATTTTAGCCTGGTGATTTCTTCCTCCATGGCTTGCAGTTTGGATGCTGACTCGGGGATGGGAGAAACACTGCGGCGATTCGTCTTTTTGGATTTACTACTGCGGCTTCGCCGAGGCGAATTACTCTTCTTTGAAACTTGGCTCGAGTCATCAGTATCGCTACATCGAGGAGGAGTCAGTTGTCGTGGTTTACTGCTGCGTTTCTTTGGTGTCGTGCTCCTGCTTTGTCTCTTCTTCTTGACACGTTTCAGTTCCACGAGATCCATCACTGATCTCGAATGGAGGGCGGATCCTTGCTTTTCAGTCTTCTTGACTCCCATCCGTTTTAATCCTACGAGATCTATCGCTGATCTCGAATGGATGGGTTCTTGTAGGAGAGTCTGTTGAGTCTCATTTGTAAAGGAATGGTTTTGCATGGTTGTGTATTGCGTGTTTGTGTTTGTGTATACGAGTATGTCCCTACTGGTATGATATGTCTGTCGGAGTTGTTGTGTGCCGCATGTTGATCTGTTTTGTATCATACATCTGATTTCGGAGAATGTCGAACATTATATTCCCCGCTTATTTGAAGAAAAGTCGAACGACTCTAGTTCTCAGTTTTTGTTAACATCAATTTGATTTTTCATCCGTTTTAGTCATGGAGAACCCCCAGGGGGTTATGTTTTCACAAAGCGATCAGTTCAGAAGAGTAGTTCTATTATGCCGATTAGTTCGATGGATGTTGAATATTGAGAATATGGGTAGCGCTATTGACTGCGTGATTGTGGATCGTATGCTTATTCTCTGCTTCATTACCTGTACTGCCGGTACATTCCTCACGTTTCATCATTGGTACAGCAGGTACGATACCTGTTGCCGTGGCCCGAGGCTCACTCTAGCCAACTAGTCGAATCATATCAGTCGAATCAAGATCGTCACTCCAACTACTGTAACTGACATGAGTAATCATACAAACGCAGTCTTACCAAACGTAATTGTGCCAGAGGTCAGGTACATCTATTACCTCTGTCTACGAGTCAATATGATGACCTGACAAATGTATTCTTATCAAGGCTGCAGTGGAAATGGTGTGTATCTAGTACACGACACCTTCTATTCTGATGTCAGTATGGCTACCGCCTTCTGCCCAGGGAAATAGTTCTCTATAAAACTCATAATATCTCTTTAGCAATCTTTCTACCGCTACTGTGCCTAAGGAGGTAGATTGTTGGCAAAACGTTTGATTCTTACTCTGCTACAGTTCTTCTTCATCGTTTGATGGCTCGGTTTTGGCTTCACCTCGTTGGATTACTGCAGGTGTTGGCTAGCGAAGGACAGACTGTATGCGAAGAAGGTACAGTAGCATGACAGTGGAAAGCTTTGTACCAAAGAGGTTGTGAAATATGTTGGTAAAACAGGCGCAACTGAGTTGCAGCTCATTCATTTTGAAAGACTGACAGAGTGAAATTGAAATCTAGGAACATATAGTTATTGAGATTAGGAAAGCACACAGCTCTTCTACCTCTAACACCCATCATCATGACTATTACAGACTTCCCCGTGCGCAAAAAGAGCTACAGCTACCTCACACCCAGGCAAGCTATCCAAATCATGACTCCAAGGCGGTCCTCGATGCCTTCGATCCTGCCAAAGACCTTCAGTTGCAAGGTCTGAACAGCCTTGTCGAAAAGGGCGTTCAAGGAGGTGCCCCGGCCTGGTACACGGGAAGGCACAAGGAACAGGAGAGCAACTTTCATCTCTGGCACCGGCCGATGATTAGATACACCACGGTTGGCGAAAAAAAGGAACCCTGTTGGCCGGCAAAAGCCTTCTAAAAAACCGATCCGGCCAAAGTGTTCATGATGGAAGATATCACTGACGAAGACCCTGAGACAGCATACAACCTACTGGTCACACGCAAGCAAATGCCCATTCTCAAGGAGTTCTTGGATATCACTTGGGACAGATCTTTGGCACGCGAAGTTTTGCGACAGCGAGGAGCCCGAAATCTTTTTTAAAGCGCAGGAAAAGTTCTGGCACTTTGTGGACCATTGGCGCGTGACAAACACGGCCATTGGTAGTGATCAGCTTTTGGAGAACATACTGTTTTCACTGCGACATCAAGCAGACGTTGGGTTTCTGGAGCAATCAGCTCGGAGACTTGGAGGACTCAATTGGAGATTCCCCAGACAAGACTTACCAACTACTCACCAAGACCATGGCAGCCGTTGAAGAGAGTGACAAGACAACCAAGACCTCTGTGGAATCACTTTTGGAGGTAGTGGTAGCAGGCATCCATGGCCAAGCATCGGACAAGGCGCCGCCAAATACAGTGGAAAGGAAGTGGCCCACAAGGCTCTCCTATCTGAAGAGAGTTGCTGGTACTACAACCTCAGCTCAACTCCCCACCCTCTGGCACGAGCTAGGAATTCAGCCGGAGTACTTAAGAGCTTGGTGGAATTGGAATTTTGTTTGCGCGGCGACGTCAAAAAGGGTTTGAACGTGATTAATAGTGTCTGTTTCCAGCACTACAAAAATGCAAACGCTATCAACGATTACAACAAGAGCGATTATTGGTTGACGGGCGAAAATACCACCGCTTTCATGAAGGATCATCAAGCCCATGACAAGATCAAGCACGCTATATTCTTGAAGACTCCCATGCAGTTCCGTGAGATGGTCACAGGTATGCGGGTATTCTACCGTGTAGTGTTCACAGTGACTCATCCACTGACAGGAGTGTCCCAGCAAGATCGAGCTCTTGAAAGATTCCTTTGGAATCTATTCCCCCATCGATTGTTACTTTGAGCGCTTGGTAAGATCCAGTACGGGCGCCTAAGAAAACCTACCCGACTTGGGCACCTAAATGGAGACATGCTACCAAGGAGGAAGCCTACCAGAGTCCGACTTGTTTGTTGTAGCAAAGGACTCTGGAGGAACCGGTGGAACAGGAGAAAAGACCAACAGTCAGCTGAAGAGAGAGAAGGAAAAGGCCCAGAAGTAGAGCCTGGGAGAATCAGTCAAAATCTTGACGTGAACGAAGACCATCGCTACACCGGAAGAACTACTACCAAGTTGATCAAACGGACAGGCGAAAAGCCTCCCAAGCATGCCAACGGAAAGGAACTGTGCCTCATTTGACACACCAAGGGCGAATGCAATGAGAACTATGAATGTAAGCATTCCCATTGTAAGCTGACTGATGAGGAAGCAACTGCGATGAAAAATTGTGTAAATAAGAATAAGTGAGATGGAGGCCAGGAATCATCGGATTCTTGCAGGCCATCTCAATCAGACCCACTTTTGCTACAATCTACTTTAATTGGAGGTAGTGCTAATACTATAGGTGAGCTGGTTGCGTTGGCTAATGAAACTTATTTAAAACACGATTGGCAAGTCACTCATTTATTCCGTTCAGATGATGCTGCACCAGACATTGATAAGCTTCTGCACCCTGCCGCACCTATGCTATACCAAGTAATGAAGAATGGGGCTCCTATGGTGGGAATGAGTCATGGAGCCAGAGCCAACTCGACATGCGAGCAGCTTGGGGCTGTCACTCATCAGCAAACGAATTCAAAGAGTTTCTGATGGAGGAGTTTTTTGGACTTCTTATCAAAGGCGAGAAGGGACTTTGCCCTTCTCCAATTGGCTGCGTTCCACAAGATAACAGAAGACCTCAGATTGTCAGAAATATGAGAATGCAACTAGCTTTGGGTGCCTCAACGCCCCTAGTTCTTGCTTCTCTCCTGAAATAGGATCTTTGGCGGCTAGGTAGTTAGCTCCTGTGTCGATAACGTCTATTGAACACTTCTTTCAATATGAAACAGTCTTTCTTATTTTATTGTATCCAGTTTGGATTTTGTTTGGATTGTGAGCCCAATGGTATTGCCTCCAGATCTGTGAAAGAACACAGATCCCAATAGGATTTGCTTTGCTCTTTCCCTAGACCTCCGTATCGATTCAACACAGAGTGTTGAAAGGGATGAAAAGGACCTGCTTTCAGTTCCATAATATCAAAAATAAAGCTTTCCAAACTTTCCAGACCCGTACTTCTGAACCGTCCAATCGTACAGTCCTATTAGTCATTCGGGAACCTGTATTCCACAATCGATCACGGATCAGATCCAGGGAATATATTAGTCCAAATAGATCTCCATTTCTCCAATAATGAAAATTCGAGTACCGCCAACACAGATGATTGTTGATTATGCCTTCTGAGGACTCAACCACAACACAATGAAACTCCCCCCAGAGGGAGCTAGGCAATTCCGCACGGCCCCACTACACATCTGCGAGGCACTCCTGAAGGCACAGTTGGTCGGGTTGGACAGACAGTCCTCCATGGTCCTGTGCCTTGACAAACCTTGACTTGCAAAAAAAGAAGCGAGTGACACCACATCCCAAGCGGCCATCACTGATTTTGAAGTGAAGGACGAGCAAGCTGTGAGACAAATTCCAAACTCACACCAGCCATTGACTTACCAGCGCCCATTGAAAAAGATGGAAGTGTTCGTCGATGATTTTGTTGGAATGGGTCAAGACCATCCAAGCAACCCATTGAAAAATCAGCGAGCCGTCCTCAGTCACAACATTGGCAAGGTCTTCCGTCCTAATTGATCCACGGAAAACCAATGGCGAAAGGGGCCTCAGTCACAGTCAAAAAAGGCCAAGGGGGATGCCTCCTGGCACACAGTCAAAGAAGCCTTGGGTTGGAACTGGGGAGCAACAACAAAGACACTGCAATTGAAGGAGAAAAGAGTGAACAAGGCCCAAACACTCCTTGGCAAGGTCTTGGTTTGCAAAATAGTGTCCCTGAAACAATGGCAACACATGTTACGAGTTTTACAAAGTCTGCAACCAGGAATGTTGGGCAGTGAGGGACATTTTTCCTTGTTGCAAGATGCTTGTGATGCAGCAAAATCAGGAAGAGGAAGAGCGTAGTTTACAGATGATGAAGAGGCCTTCATTTGACGCAAATCATATACAGAGGACGTGAGAAAGGAGGTTATTTCAGATCAAAATCTGACAGGAAAACTTACCAACTCAGATCTGGAACTGGAAGGCACCGTCCTCCATCACTTTGTCCTTGAAAAAACCGCACAGGTGGAAGGCGAGACCACTGATACTGGCTGTGACAACACTCCAGCAGTCTCATGGCGTACAGGATTGCAACGGGAACAAAGAGCACATCAGCGGATCCAGCAGCACAATGAGTTTGCCCATTGCCAAAAGCCTTACTACAACAAGCGTCCAAGCTTGCCACAAGACCTACCAGCACCAATGCCGCAAAGGCAATGAATTGATTGATGTGGCTGGGTTTTTCTTTCTGTTATGTCCTGGCAAATATTTGTCAAAAGCAGGAACGCAATTTCCCTTCAAGTTGAAACAAGTGCTGTTTTGTGTCAGAGGCACAGAATTTTGTGGCAACGTGATTCCACTTTGCCTCCTGGACACGACACTTGTGACATAAAGGATCGGTTTGGGCCCGTCATTTAATGGTGACAACCCAACAGCAATGCTGATTGCAATCGTCCAACACCTTCAACAAAGTCAACTCACAACTCACAACTGGTGAAACCGCACTGTTCACCTACTACTCCAAGTTTGGAGTCGCTTGCAATCTCACAGATCCAATGATGACAAAATATTTGAGAGCTGTTGCCCTATCTGTGGAGGTTGATCGACCCCCAACAATCGGTGCTCTTCTATGCACTGGGGCTACCCCACTTCTCGAAGGCAATATCCCAACTAGTCTCATCAAACTGCTTGGTCCATGGCGCTCAGATGAAGTTTCCGGTATCTTCACACCCAGTCCGAGCCTTTGATGCAACGCTTGACCAATGTCCTGGATGATCAAGTCGAACACTAGCGTTTTCCCACACACCACACCCTAACCAGTGCTTGCGCTGGGGGATTTGGGGCCAATATCTAGTAACAACTGTCAGCCCAAAAACGTCATTGAAACTTTTAGGCCCAATTAGAGTCTGCAAAATCCAAAGCGATTGAGAAGGATGAGCAATCGCAAGAAAAACGCATCATAATTGCCAACTGCCATTGGCAGCTTTCATCATCAATCTATTCTTTGTCTCCTGTTCTCAGTTTCATTTGTTGTTAGCTATGAGGAAGCTTGTGAAAATAAGTAGCTACTGTATAGTGTTGAGTGATGCTGTTAACAATTTTGTAGTGTCATCCATCATCTTGTATATCCGGGGTACTTTGGGGCATCTGATCATGGGCCTAGCGACTGATTCGGTCGCTCCACCAAATAGTTTCACGTGCAAGGTCATAGCACCAATTTTTTGTCAAAATCAAATGGGCCTTGTGTTGGAACCACACTGTTGGTTGCCCGTCGTTTGGTGGGTTTTGTGGGCAGGCAGAGATGACCACCAAGTCTTGCTGGTCAACGCCTTGTGTTTGGCCCTGAAGTCGGATCCAAGCCCATCCTGACTCAGTGAGAGACTTTGTTGAAGGCAGATGTCGAACAGCCCCCAAATTGGGTGGTAGAATGGGCTGTCCGTGGTTGATGGGTGCCATGGTGCTGGCTCTTTCTTGCCATCGTTTGGTTGGTGTGACTGCTGGCCAAAATTTGTTCAATTTGGCCAGTAGTAAAAAGTCCACACATTCGCTTTGAATCCAGTGGTTCAGTTGTGCTTGTTTAGGGTCGTTGGACTCTCATCAGGAATTGGAAAGTTGAGCCAAACCCTGTGCACGAGCAAGAACCATCTCCTGGAAGGAAGGAACTTAAAAGGGAATCAAGAGAGGTGTGTGGAGCCGCCCCTGACCGGTTGCTGGCAATCTTTTGTTTATCATGGACAAGTCATGGGGGTATTATTGGTGTCCATAGGAGAGGACGCATTGGGTTGGTCCTCCCCATCTTCTCCGTCTGGTTTGTGAGCGGTCACTGGTGGTCCAAGGGACTGAGTAGTTTAGTAGTGCTGACAAGTGTCTGGTCCCGTGGGCCCATAGGGACATCCACTGTGAGCATGGGAACAGGCCTGAAAAAATTTAGACAACTCTACCATAGCAGCAGCTGCCTCTTGGTCGGCCTTCATTGCGTCCAATCCCTGTTCAAACTGTCTTTCTTGTCAGTGATGGTCTTGATGCCCTGAAGAGCGGTCTGGAGTTGAGCCTAGCCCTTGTTCCTGTCATCAAGGTACACAATCACAGAAAGGCCATCGTCCACGTCTCGAACATGTTTGGCGTTGATGTCAACGGGAAGAGTGCCCTCAAGAATTCCACAGGGTCTTCCATGCAGAGAAGAAGGAAGTCAATGGGATCATGGACTTGATGACCTTGGTGGTCTGTAGGATCTTCAATACCAACGGAACCCATTCAACATGAATCTTGCAATTCTGGTAGGCAAGGTCGGTAGCTGACCAGTTCTTGATGACTAGGATGAAGTTGGGGAATGACAACTCGCCAAGGTGAAACCGGAGAAAGGATTGTCTGTCAAGTGTGCCTTTAAATGAAAAATTTCTGATTAACCGTTTCCTGGTCAGACAATACAAATCAATACATTTCGTAGACCTGGTACAAACTCTACGTAGTCAAATTAGTCAATCTGATATATAAATAGCCAGGTCCAGATCTGCTGTATAGAGGCATTGTCGATAACAGGACAAGGGCCCACAATTGAATGCAATAGATTTGAAAACACTTTCCTATGTGTGAATAATTGGTTGGACCACTTCCTGATAATTGATGCTGTGTTTCCCATCCCTGTAGCAAATGTACTGGGTCTACGTGCGAGAAACTAAAAAAGCTCTATGTTTGAACGTCAAAATAGGAAAGTGGCTTCCAACAACACTCTCCTTACATACACTTATTGGATATCTTCTTTGATATAAACGACTTCCAACTACGTGTTTAGTTCTTTGGTGGCCAAATTTGGCGAGTAGTATTTGGAGATTGTAGGTACTATTTTGGAGCAGTCGGTGTAGTCGATTTCACGTACATTTTTTACTGGATCTACGAATGTATTGATTTGTATTGTCTGACCAGGAAACGGTTAAAAATTTAGAAAATGTCCCTGTTGGTTCTCATCTATTTTTATGAACGACAAGATGTTCTCGTATATGCGAGAAATGTCTTCTCCGTTTAGAAGTCGATCATCTCGCGAGAAGGAACCACAATGAATTCTAAAGTCATCGATCTGCCGGATTGCAAGCGGATCTGCAATAGACTCGGATTTAAAGATACCACAATGCGTGAGGTCGTAAATGCAACGCGCTTTTGAGCGTTGGCTCCCAGTGTGTTCATGATGCAATGTTAATCAAGTGCCAGAAGATACTTATTGAAACTTGTGAACACTTTATCAACTAGAAATCATGAACTGAGCAGTCGGCAGTGGTGCAGTTAAATAAAAGGGAAAATAGAAATCATGAACGTGAACGTCAGAGAACACACTAAACTTCTACATTAGATGCGAAACTTTTGATGGAGAAAATTGATCAAATCTCGAAGATGTCAAACTTTACCACTAAAAGTCCACTCTTTACTACTACAAGCGACGATTCGATGTTTTTGAGTGATTCAAGCTTCTTGACTATCTCGTCGTTTGACAGCCCCTTTGAAGATCCAGGGATGGAACCGCTTCCTATTGCACCGCATGCGCTTCCTCGTCGGCTTTCTATAGTCTCATCTTCTCAAACTCTTCCTTCTAGACGCACCTCCTCACAACCTCCTTCTAACAGCCTATTGAGTCTATTAGGATATTCGCTGCATCGAGGTATCGAAAGTGAAGGTGCCTCACTCCTCACAGCAACAGAATCAGAATTTGACAGAATGATGGCGGCTAAAACAAGAAAGCACACTAACTTGAACAAGAGGGGATTTGCCTCAACAAGAGACACAGAGAAAAAGAGACCCAAGAAGCGAATGAAAGAGAGCGAAGGAGCTGAATTGAATCTGAGACCGTACCAAGAGACTCAGTGGCACGAGCAGTACCATGCCTTGTGTGACTTTTGCCAACAAGATGGCCACTGCAACGTCTCTGACGTGTGTAGCGATGACATCGTCTTGGTACGATGGGCCAAACGCCAACGTTATCAATACAAACTGTTGCAACAAGGTATGTCCTCGACCATGACGACCGGCCGCATACGGAAGCTAGAGGCGATTGGTTTTGTGTGGGATATCCATGCAGCGCTGTGGGAGGAGCGTCTTGCAGAGCTAACGGAATTTCGAAAGCAGTGGGGCCATTGCATTGTGCCATCGATCTACAAAGGAAGTCCAGTATTGGCGACATGGGTCAAGTGCCAAAGACGCCAATATAAAAACAAACTTCTCGGAAGGAAATCCAATATTACTGATGAGCGAATAGCCGCACTGGAAAGGTTGGGTTTTGCCTGGGGAGTCCGTGGTGGTGCATGGTGATAGTACCTGGTTATAGCCTAGCTATACTGCATATTTTTAGTACATGTTTGATACGCCATACATTTCAAACTTGCTTTTGTACCAGTCTGGAAACGTACTATGAAGTAGCAGTGCGGTGATGGTGGTGGTATAATGTGTCTAGAAGAGTGTTGGAAGTCGTACAGACGACTCCCCTGAGTCAGATAGTAACAAGTCTAAACCGTCATACATCAACCGTGAGAGTATGGAGAACCAGTCATGGGCGAAAGATGAACAATTGAATTACAGTAGTTAAAACTGTGTAGGGAGTTTTTGGGATGACCGAAAGCGTGAGATTTGCTTTGGTCATTCGAAAACTCGTATCCAAACTAAAGAAAGTTTTTAAGGTTCATAGTATTAGGACTACGACATTACGCCAAACAACTGAAGACTAAGTGTCTCAGAGTATAGTAGGGTCTTTTATTATCTAACATAAGAGTTTTCGAAAATATATATACATTTTCTCATATCTGAACAACAGTCGCTACATTTCAACGGTACATGACCAAAAAGAGCAAGGAAGAGCTTGTTCAAGACTTGAAAGAAATAGAGTCAAAGGTCCAGAAGTTGATAATAGTCCTTGGAAAGGAGAGGAGCGACGAAAGCAAAACGAACGAACGGGAACCAAAGAAGACATTTCCCAAAGCAGTGATAAAGTATTGATAAAGAAGCCTAAGAAAGTGCAGGAAACGATTGGAATAATCGAATTGTTTGGAAAGAAGTTTGTCACGGTTAAAACGGCAACACAAACAATCAAGAGAATCCCACAGGACTTGAAAAAAGTGGGAAGTTGAAGAAGAGGAAGAAAGATGTGGAATCGCCATGAGCTCTATGGGATACAGATTGACTGCGGTCAAGGGGCTCAAACACTTGAAGGCGCCCAAGGAAGATGGAACAGAGCAAGACCTCGAGGACTTCTTCACGGGCCTGACTGACAAAGCAATCATCATGTGGGCGGACGGAGATGATGTGGGCTACATTCTGGAAGAAAACACAAAGCCTGAGATAAAGGAGCTTGATCCACTAACGGCTGCAGAAGAGGCCGACGCCAGAAAGGTCAAAACGTACGATCGGTTGATGGATAAGTACGAAGATCAGAAGGACGCCTTTCGGAATAACACAATTGCTATGTTTCAGCTAATCATGAGCGATGTGACTAGGAACTGCCTAAAAATTATCTGAAGAAGCAGAACGGAACCCCAAGACGTTCCTGGAGTTTTAAAACTTCTAGAAATTGGAAGCCCAACAATGTCGCCCGACGCGGTCACTGCAATAACAGTGATGGCGCAAGACAGACCTCAGCAAGAACAGGAGCGAATATTAGGAACCCTTTGGTTTCTTTTGCACAGACAGCTGGTGAAACGGATCAAGTTTGTTGCTTTCAACTCGTTCTACGCTACCATCACCTGTTGCCTGTGCAAGCACAAGGGGCACTACCAGAGCCATTGCCCGCAGCCAAGGACGGTAACGGGAGCAAAGTTGGAAGCTACTGTCAGTGAGGTAAGCACTACAGATGTGGTATTCTTATGAATCAGCATCCAGATACTTACATTAATCCGAACTGGATTCTCCTTGATAGTGAGTCCACTGATCATATTTTCAGTAACCTGAGCTATTTGACTGGAGAAAAGGCAACTACTGATGGAGAAATATTGAGACTACACACTTCCGGTGGAACTCTCAATACTGATCATTTTGGGGGATTTACCGTGTGGAACAACCTGAGATGCTTGGCTAATTTTCTGTCTCTGGCTCTAGTTGCCAAACCATTTTGTGTGACTCTGGACACTGAGACTGAAAATGCTTTTAGCATACAGATTTCCAGCTGCATTGCTCCTGGTCTATACATCTATGATGTTACTTCAGTAGATATGTCTAAGCTTAACGTAGCTTTCAACTTTTTACAAACTGTAGCAGACAACAAAGCATCTTTTGCAAATAGGGATATTTGTAAGGCCGATGAGGCAGTATTGCTCGATCGGAGGACCAATCACATGGCAGAAGACAAATTTGTACGCGTTGTCGCAAGAACAATTGGATTCGAAATTGTCCCGTCACCGTAGGAGGTGAGCAGAGGTCCCACATAATCTATGGACAAACAATACCACCAGTTAAGGGACGGACTTGACACCAGTCATCAGCAAGAGTCAGGGAACCCGATATTGTCCAGATCCAAAAGAGCATGTATGAAGATCTCAAAAACGTTACGCTTTGCGTTGATTTTTACTATGAAAAAGGTGTCACTGTTTTTCATTCCATCGCTCAATGGACGAGTGACAACGGCAAAGCCTGTCACTGACAATGTGGTCAAGAGAGTCAAAGAACTGTGTCTTGAACAAAAGCAGCCGTATCGCGAATCAAAGATGCTGAAATACAAATGGAGACCGGGTCAACCAATCTCCGCGGACGACATTGTTCTGCCTGCTAGAACCGCGCAGGATCCTCTATCCTTGCCTGAACCAATTGTCGTCAATCTGCCAAATGCAGGCCTCAATCCTTTTTGTACCCATTGGTGTGGATGATCTGTGAGGAGCGGATGAAATTGAGACAGAACTACCAGAAAATCAAGAAGAACAAGGAGCGGAAACTCAAGGAGCGCAAATTGAAATCAAAGATGTCGATTTTTGCAGAAGTGGATGTGTCTAACGATGAAACGGAAGATGAAGCTGATGCCAACGATTTGGGAGGTGCCAAAAAATACTTGACAACAGCCAACGAGACAGAGGACAGGGACCAGACAGTACTAGTGGCAGCTAGTGATCCGGAGGAAAAAGAATGACGAGGAGGCCATCTCAACACCAACAAAGGAGAAGACTTTGGAAGAGGAAAGAGAAAAGGAAACCTGCTGAAAAGTATTCGGCATTGCAAACAACAGAGGTCAAAAAGTCACTGGTAAGACCAAGGGAAAACCTGTTGGAGCAATATACCACCAGACTTGCGTTTGCCCAAATGTCTGCCAAGCAGGGCATCAAGAAGTACTACAAAGAAGCGGAACTGAAGCTAATTGCCGAGTTCGCTCAGGTACTGGAATTCCAAGTTTTCCACCAAGTTAAAGCAGACGGACCCTATGGCATTTCCTTGGAAGAAAAGAGAGGATCCGGACAGGAGCGTTTTCAACGGTAGAGTACCGCAGGGAATCTGCACCAAGGATGAGACAGCTTCTCCTACTGTGGATCAGTACTCACTTTTTGTCACCTGCATCGTCAACACAATCGAGGGAAGGTTTAAGGCCACCAGCAACATGAGAGGAGCATATTTTGGGACCCAAAGTTGATATTTTCTGTGGACTTAATCCCAGTCTCAAGAAATTGTCAGAAAGTGCTGTATGTACAACTGGACAGAGCATTATATGGGTGTGTAAAAAGCTCATTTTTTTGTTATGAACTTTACTAGGAAACTCTCATGGATATGGGTTTCAAGCTTAATTCATACGATCTGTGCGTCGCCAACTGTGACATTGATAGAAAACAAGAATGCATGATTTGCCGGTACCTAGACAATGATAAGATCAGTCATGTGAAATTGGAAGTCATACAGGATATCATTGGGACAATCAAAGTCAAGTCCAGAAAGATGACGAGCAAGTATGGCGAAGAGCATGCGTTTTTGGGAATGAAGATTACACTCAAAGACGGCAAAGTTGAGATCAGCATGAAGAAACATATTTAAAAAGCGATCAATATGTTCATGGACGACATCAATAGAGAGGCAACTTTGCCTGCCAAAGCTTGTCTTTTGGACATGAGAGAAGCGGCAAAAGATTTGAACGAAGAAAGAGCTGACAATTTCCACAGTGTGACACTGTCACGGTTGTACCCCTCTCAAGAAGATTCTGTCTAGACATTGTGCCCTATAGTTGGCTGTCCAGACAAAGATGATTGGGTCAAACTCAAGAGAGTCTTGCAGTATTTGAAAGGTTCGATAGACTTGACAAGAATCATTGGTGGAGACAACATCAGAAGAATGCATGCATGGTTGGATGTTTCGTATGGAATCCATGACGACTGCAAAAGTCACACTGGAGGATACATCTCCTTTGGCTGGGGCGTAATTTGTAAGAAGCAGGGGCTTAATGTGAAGAGCTCAACTAAAGGAGAAGTAGTGGGCATGAGCAATTTCTTGCCGAACATGATTTGGGTGAGAATGTTTTTGGAACGACAAGGTTTTGAGCTAGAAAAGAACATGCTGTACCAGGACAATCAGAGCGCTAAGAAGATCCTTTTGAACGGTAAGAAGTCCGCCGGAAAAAAGTCCAAACACATCGACAATCGTTTTTATTTTATTAGGGATCGATTGTTGTCCAAGGGAATCGATGTGGTGTACTGTCCGATCACAAAAATGCTGGCGGATTTTTTCATCAAGCCTGTTTGCAAGGTAGTTTGTTTCGAAAGTTTCGCGATGTGGTTTTGGGATACAAGCACATGGAGAACCAGTCATGGGTAGATGTTGTTCGAAAGATGAACAATTGAATTACAGTATAGTTAAAACTGTGTAGGGAGTTTTTTGGATGACCGAAAGCGTGAGATTTGCTTTGGTCATTCAAAAACTCTTGTCCAAACTAAAGCAAGTTTTTTGACGACTTTTTAAAATTTCATAGTATTAGGACTACGTTATGCCGAACAACTAAAGACTAAGTGTCTCAGAGTATAGTAGGGTCTTTTATTATCTAAGAGAATTCATCCAGAACTTGATCCATGGCTTTGAAAGTATCATCAGTATACCTTGAATGACTTCAAACATGAAAGCAGCGCAAATCGAGTGAATAATTCGCCGCTTGCTGTGGCTGTCATCTCACGTGCTTGCTGGATGATGATGGTCCTCGTCGATGGTTTCGAAAGTACTTGGATACTCGTTCTCTTGCACTTTCCTTGGGTACTTCCAACCATCTACCTTCTTCCGATGCCGGCTGTAGGAACCGACCACCCTGATCGGTAATGATTTGCATTACCGTCTCCACAAGTCTAATTTTCACACCACGATTCAACGCCTCGTATTCTTCAAAATGATCCTTGATGAGTCGGTGGAGTAGCTCGCTGCCTGGGTTTCGTTGTATAACTCTACCAAAAATAACATCGTTGGGACGAGGCTCGCCTTGTATCAAAACACAGTTGTTTGTAGGGTTGGTACCGACCCCTTTTTGTCGGGAAAAATGACTTTGGCGTCGACGATTGCGAAAGGCTTGCATCACTTTCCGCCGAACGTCATCATAGGGTACTTCCTTCCAAGGTACTTTTGATTGCGTACCTTGTTTCTGTAGAAATCGTCCTCCGATTCGATGAGTTTCATCAATTATTGTGCTGACGATTTGTCTCTTTTGTTCATCATTCCCAGAGGAATCATACTCTTGAGAATGTTCGTGAACGAGCACATAGAAACGTTTGTTTCCTTCATGATTCTTATTTTTGCCACCGGTAAAGATTACATCCTTTTGGTGTGGCGTAATTATGCTGGATTCCAGGGCTTCTGGTGCCGAAACGGAACGTCCAAATTTATCTTCCATGGCGCAACAATGAACCCAGTGCAAGTGTTGGTCCAACAGAAGACTTCCATTGGCATCTAATGGCAGAGTCTGTGGCATGATTCCATAGGTCGATAGCTGATATTGGCACTCGGTCTGAGAGCCAAAGTGTATTCGCAATCGTGCTCTCAATTTGCTTTGCATAACCTAAAATGACGAATGAATGCAATGATGAAAATGATTGAGTAATCATCCCGATAGAAATTGTCGACAATTCGAAATCATAACGTACCTTGACCACGACATTGGTCAGTACAAACTGTCGCATCTCGTCCACACAAAAATGAATGGCTGCCTTTTTCTGTGGAAGTGCTTGTGCCGCCGTGAAATTCTCAAAGTACCCCTTTCCATTGGTTTTGGAACGGAAGTCACCATTAGTGTACCACACGGAAATGTTTCCTCGAATCTGTGTCTCTTCAGACTGCTGCATGGCTCTCATCATGACAAAATATAATACACGTGTCACGCACTTCGGGCGTTTGGACGATTCGATCATACTTCCAAAGAACACAAAGATTTGCCTCCCTGATCTATCTCTTCCAGCGACTTGTACCCACCCAGCCTTAAGGCATTCAATGTCATGCTCATCGAGATCATCCATGGTGATGTCTTTTACCAATTTCTCAATTCCAAACAGCTGATGCTTCAATTCAAAGAATCGTATCATTTGTTCGGCCGAAGCCTTGGCATCGTATTCCTTGGCCCTCAGAAACATGATTCGAAACGCCCTGGAACTGACATACTGGGGCGACATGCTTTCGGCCATTTCGTAGATGTTGCCACGTTTGATACCAGCCAAATGTCCATCAAGTTGCACAAGGCAAGTGTCCAACAAGCTGGCATCTTCCACAATTTCATTCGCCACACCATGAATCACTTCCTGAGTCTCTTCCCGTTCTTTAAAGGTGAGTCCACTCATGGCTTGTGACAGTAAATCATCAATTTCTTTTTTCTTTTGCTGATCTTCTTTTTCGAGTAATAAAGCTTCATCATCGTGTGGTAGGACGAGTCGTTTCGGATGCGTTGGTGAGGCTGTGACGGTGATTCTTGAGGCATTGTCATCACTAGGATGGTAAAGTCCAAAACAGTTGGATGATTGCTGACCGAATGACTGATCAAAGATGCTCATCTTTGCAAGTATATATATGATTGCCACTAAAGTATATTGTCGGATGCGTTATTCTTTTATTGTGTTGCTTTTTGTAACCGCTACAATGCTCAAGAGCCTGGGCAATAAAGAGAGCTTTATATGTATGTTGGAATATTGAGCTCTCAGTAGACGTACTGACGCACAGACGCCTTCACTACTCCGCTAGCTGGGACTCCAGTCACGACTGGAGATCGATGCTCTAGCTCTCTTCGAATTTCACTAGCTTTCTTAGAAATTCGATGCAGCAACTCTTTCCAAGTATTATCAAGTAGTGATAACCTCACAATTTATTAATTCGATTATTTATCAACCAACTTTGTATAAACTACCTTTATCGACTCAAAGCCCAATCTAGAGGCCTTGCTCCTGTGGAGCTGTCTCAGGATTTTAACACATGTACTTGTGCCAAGGATGCGGTCCCTCTCTCTTGCGTGATGCTTCTTTTTATTTTGCAGTGTAAAATAAATCCGGGACTTATAGGGTCCCGTAACAATTTTAACAGAATTGTTCTGCGGTAAAGTAACGGGAACTGCTCTCTGGCACAAAATTGTCATTCACCCGAAAGGAGCGCAACAGAATTTGAATTTGTCGCGACTCAAATCAGAATTTTGATTTGTCGCGACTCAGATCCAATGAGATCGAACGAATCATCATATCAATCGAACCAGAGTATATGACGTGCACGCGTACACGTACTAGGGTGATGCATGTGTTTTAACTATCAGACTATACGGATCCTTTGGTTGATACCTACCACTATACGTACTATTCCACACACAATAGCAGCAGGAACAGCAGCAGCAGCAGCAGCAGGAACAGCAGCAGCAGCAGCATCAAACAATGAAATGTTGCCAGCGGTTTTGCTTCGAATTCCGACGCCCCATGTTTGAGTTGGACGAGCAACATCCGCGGGGTGTCTTGACTCTTGATCTGCGAGCAAGCTTTCACATGGGACAAGGGCTCAACTCGGGGGTGGGGATGCTCAAGTTGCTATCATTGGCACTCGTGGTGGCGGCCTTAGTGTATGCGTTCCTTCAGTTTCCAGTCACGGCGTGGTTTCCTGCCTATCTGACACCCTGGGGTGTGTTTTTCTGCACCTGGTATTTGGCGGCCTCCCTCTTCCTTACGACCTGCAATTATGCAAATCCAGAGAATACCAATCACTTTGAATCAGCAAGCGTGCTAACGAAATTTGCTTGGGTCATGTTTTCCGTGGCATCCGTTGTGGAGTGTTGCATTGTGGTGGTCTATTGGGCATTTGAGTACGATCCTTCGAGGCATTCCTTGAATCTCAACAATTTGAACATGCACGGGATTTGCATGCTCATTGTCTTATTGCAAGGATTTGTAGTGGATCGGGTTCCAGTACGAATCAAACACATGATCTTTACCTTTTTTATTGGTTGTCTCATGTGTGGTTGGTTGGCCATTCAAAATGTAGCTTTGAAGTATAATCCAATGCAAGACGACGATGACGATGCATTGTATGATGTCATGAAGTGGAGAGAAAATCCAACGGGGGCTGCAATTTTGTCCGTGGCGATTTTGTTTGGTGCCATTCCATTGTTCACGAGTCTGCTCTGGCTGATTTCTCTTCCCAAACGGCGGTATTTGGAAATTCTGGATGGGGCCGAAGGGGTTGTGGACTACTACAAGGTAATGAAACGAGCGGAACGAGGAGAAGTCGTTGATTGCTGAGGAATGCATGGTATGGATGATGGATGGATTTTCATTTATGAATACTATCACTGAATATATTCAATATCATCATTTGGGGAAGGACTGGAGGTCCAGACGGATGTGAGATGCTGTGTTGTGATACGATGATATGATGATATGATTCATTTATTCAGACACAAAATAAGATTCGCAAGTACCTTGCTATTTATATGAGGAACGAATCAGCATCTACACCGGTATCATCAAAGAAACCAGATTTACTTCTGATGCCTATTGTTTTGCAACCTAATAATACAATACATTGGTACGTCGCGAACCTATATGCCCAATGCATTACTGCGGCAACGCCCTTAAGCTGCATATATTTCATACATTAGGGTTTTTTTGTGTCCGATCGGTTAGATTCAAAAGGGATCCGTCTAGGAGGTATCGACGTAACCAAAACTTTATCATCGTTCATTATGCACACGCACACGCACAAAAAAGAATCGGTAATAAAACTCTCTCTTCACAAGAAGTCTTCACTATTTCATTCAATTGCTAAACTACACACTACACACATACAACAGACTTTTTCCGTATATATCCCCTATATACAAGCCTCACATATCATATCATGGCGAGCGTCGTCATCATACTCCCACGACTTGGTCAGTCGTTTCCGCAACACTACTATCACCGGCATCAGCCTCGTCGGCCATAGCTGCCGCAGCTTGTTCTAGAAAAGAGAGATCGTCGGTGTTGACTCTCATCATTAACGATTCCGCCCTTGCTGGTGGTGGCGGCGGCGGTGGAGGAGGAAGTGGGGCTCCTGCTGTTCCATTGGTTGAAATCCCAATTTCAGAAGGAATGTCTCGCATTGGCTTGTCTTCTTCCCACAAACCATCGTGACGAACAGATCCATCGGGTCTGGTCTCTTTGCCCAGTCCATGAGCCTTGCCACTCTTCCATTCTCCACTGTAAATACGTTGGTCCGCCCATTTGCATTCTCCTTGGCCGTGCATTTGGGACTTTTTCCAAGTCCCTTCGTATACACTGCCATCTGGAAACTTATAATTGCCATAACCATGTCGGTGACCCTTGTAAAAGTCTCCCACATAACAGGACTTGTCCGGCCAACGGAATTCTCCCTTGCCATGCCGTTGGTCTTGATGAAAATCACCGACGTAGGATCGACCATCCTTCCACTGATATTTGCCAGGACCATGTCGTTGGTCCATCTTATAGTGGCCTTTGAAATGGTCGCCATTTTGAAAGGTTGCCTTGGCGGGACCATCCCAATGACCATGTCTCCAGCCACCTTGATAGGTGCGGCCATCCAAATAGATCATGTCGCCTATGCCATGAGGAATGTTATTGGTGTCCACATCCCCTTCGTATTGGCCTTGATCGCCGTCTAAAGTGATAAAAAATGAATAGAAGAAGGAGGATAGAAGGAGGATACGTTAGCTTTAGTTGTTGAATTGTCAACAGCACCAACATCACCAGTATCATTATCACCAGCATCACCGATGTAATGTGAGCGCATTGTATTGAACTTACAGGGATCCGTGACCCAAATACGACCAGCCAAAAGAGTTTGATCTGCTGGCGGTGATTTTTGTGGGATTGCTGTTGTCCTCTTGGTAGATGAAGTAGTGGATGCGGTAGTGATCGTGGAGGCCACAGACGTGCCAGACGGCGCTGAAGGTTGCTGCTGTACCAAAGATCCCAACATGGCATCGAGTCGATTCCGAAGAGAATGAATCTTCTCCTCTTGCAAATCAGCTTCAATCTGCTGAAGCTCTTCTTCCTGTGATCTGGTAGCAGTATTAGTTCGTTCCGGTGCTTCTTGGTGAGGCATCATGGTGAATAGCATCACAGTGGACATTCTATAGGCATTGAAGTTTCTTGTTATATTATTGACAGAATAAGTTTATTGTGAGTGCCCGAGTTATTCAGTTGATGCGATTATTTTTTGGAATAATGCGTCAAGTCGGGACTGCTGGCTGACATACTGCGCTCTGGGATAGAGCGCGTTGAACAATCGGCTCAGTCGAATAGATCTTGGAGCCAACCGTTCGCTGCAAGAGCGACTCTGCACGATTCCAAAAGGAAGTCGCAGGAAAACATAATTGCCTCCCCGCATCACGAACCTTTCGCCAAACACGACTAATGGCTAATGGCATGGCAGCATGACCCAGCATTTTAATGTAGTTCGAATGCTTCGACTACACTGCATACGCAGGACAACCACGACTCACTCGCAATCAATGACACAAAGCATCTAACGAAGCAACCAACATCATCATATGATGTTTCTATTCCTAGGAGCTTGGTGGTATAATCACTTTGTGCACAGTAAAGTTCAAGAGTGATGTTTGAGAGGTCTTGGTGGGATTATCAGTATAGACGACGTCGTGGCCGCTGCGTCTTTCATCATCACTATCACATCCGCGGCAGCGGGCACACAAGGCGGATGTATGAGCGTGTACAAGACAAGTCGATGGTGCAATCCGAAAGCCGTTTGGAATGAGCTGACACCTCCTTCTGGTGAAGTTTGTCTCCCTCTCTTACTAGACGAAGGAATGATATTGTCCATGACAATAAGAAGTTGTCGCGGTGAGGCTGAAGGGCGCTTTCTCAAGCACCGGGTCGCTTGGAACCTGCCAGTGGTGGTCGGAAGAAAATGCCATTTTCGCAATCATCTTTGACGCCGACTCCATCTTATCGCTCAAGCAGCAGCTCTTTTAATATACTCCCTGAAGCCATTTGAGCTTTTCTGCAGTGCTTTCATCCAAGGGACTTTTTGAAGAGGAGCAATGTGGTCACTTTTTGCCACCAAACATTAGCTAGGATCCGAACTATTAGACTCCCACCAACCGGATCCAATAGTACTACCGTATTCAAATAATGCGCGGACATACCGGTATATAGCAGCAAGAGCCAAAATAATGTGATATTGTGTTGCATCGTCCGCTCCAAAGCAAGAAGAACGCCCGACTGCAGTAAGAATTAGCGCCACGTACCTGGTACGTTAGACAGCGCTCGGGCTCATGACGAGTTTTATTTTAAGCGCCAGACATTCGGTGTGTTTCACGCGGTGAGTACCGGTAGTACTCCCCAGCATATAGCAACAAAAACAAAGTATCCGTTTTGAGCGTATCGAGCTGAGTGACGTTTCAGTACGAGCGCTCTGAGCTTTGTCATAAACTTCGGCTCTGCATCAGACATTTATTGTGGCGAAACATGGTCAAAGATAGTGAGGCATCGCTTGACAAGAAGTTCTCGATGAGATGGTTTCCGGGCGCTATTTCCGATGGAGCCCGGCCGTAGTTCTACTCTTTCTTACCTGGTGGTGCAACGGCTTTTGTGTTGAAGTTCTGGTCGTTCCTTGTTTTAAAAAATCATGTCGATCGTGGCAGAATCATTGCGGAACGGAAAATCTTTTTTCCTACCGACCTATAGGATACCCGATACCGGAACATGTTCTCACTGGAATTGCACAAGTTGAAGTTATATAGCGGGTGTCGGTTGGACGACAGACATGGCGCTTAGTAGTTGCCTTGATACCCATTTTCGGCTGCACGTACCCAGCTTCACCAAGCACCAAAGACCGAACTACCATCTTACGCTTTAGTCTAAGTTGCCATGAAATAGTAGTGGTGGGAAGATGTGATAAGACAAACATGATGTCAAAAAAATGTTCAATGGTTCATCACAGTAAATTCTATCAAGAAAATGTGTCGCATGCCTATGCAAGTTTGTTCTTTAACACCTGATAAAGCATATATATCACCGTGTGTGACACGGCTTCGTTTTATGGTATGGTTGTAAACAAGAACGGAGATTCATGCTGCAACTGCCGCATCGATAGCCCATGGAAGATTCACTAGAAAGCCTTGTACGTGGCGCAGGTGCATATTGCATCCTTGGTCCACAAAAACCATGAACAGTGATATCAAGTGTGCCAAGCACTCGTTTGGCATCACCTCGTTGCCCAGCTTTCTATCAATCACGACGATGTTGTTGATCACAGCAAACTGAAACAAAATGTTATGGTCCATTTCATATGCACTGTAGGCTAGCTCGTACAATCGTTTTGCTTTTAGCAGGGCTTGATGTTGCTGCTGTTCGATCGCAAGCATGTGGTGGGCAAGCGCGGTATTGAAGAGAAGAACGGATGTGATAATTTCAGCACCAATGACTTCGCTGTGCAACGAAATGCCATGTTTGTAGATGAATTCGTCGTTTGCCTCAAAACTCGACTCATCCTCCACCTTCGAAAGGAGCATGCATTGATCCAAACCGTCAGAACAAGTAGAGGAGTACAGCTCATTACAGCACCCCTTGCTAGCTCCTGCACACTGCTCCTGGAGCGATCTAAGACACTTTAGCGCTGTGGATGATGCAACGGCGGCTTTGGAGTAGTCTCGTGTTCTCAGGAAAGCAAGAGTCTCGTCGTTTTGCTCTATGATGGTTTTGAAATTCATTTTCAATCCTGTAAATTTTGAAATTGTGAGCCGAGGCTTGGATTTTGACCTGGTTAAGAGCCATTTTCTCAATTTCGCCCTTTCAGAGCCACCCCAATTGAAATTTCTGCCATCAACATTCGTCAGTCCTGTTCTGATCAGAAGAACAATACACGGGTCCATAATGACGATGTTTGTTCCCAACGTAATTGGGACAGAATGGTACACGTACACGAGTGCCGCGAGCTTGACTGAAACAACAAAATCAGGACTAACTTTTTAGCACCTAATTATTCGCGGTCACGCAAAATTTTCGATTTATGAAAACCCAAACAGCGAGTAGACGAGCCGACGAGCAAAATCAGTTGGCAAGACGATTCCTAAGGAGATGAAAGTATTCTTTTCCCGGCAGTCCATTTACTGCTCAGGTGTTAAAGCAAATGAAGGCTACCGTGCTATTGCACACGCATGCAATGGTTCGTGTCCGTAAGTGAACGGGATTGGCCTTCGCGGAAGCCTGTCGATGAAACGACGATAACACACTCTTTTTAAGAATACGATTCGATCTACGTTACTATCTTTAACATCTACTACTTCGTAAGTCAACGCCTTCGTAATAATATAACGATCACATTTATATGGTTTATCAGATCCAGCAATAACTGCCAAATGTTATCCGACGAACGAAACGAAAATGAATACGTTTGAAATGTATTGAAATGTATTGTATTGAAATGTATCGAAATGCAATGCCATCAAACGTTATGAACATAATAATGATATACGAAATGACATCAAATGTTATGAACATTATGATGAACCGTGCTGAGCAACACCAATGAAAACTGTCACGAATGATGGTGCTGAGCAACACCAATGAAAACTGCCACGAATGGTGCTGAGCAACACCAACGAAAACTGCCACGAATGGTGCTGAGCAACACCAACGAAAACTGCCACGAATGGTGCTGAGCAACACCAACGAAAACTGCCACGAATTGTGCTGAACAACACCAACAAAAACTGTTACAAATCGTGCTGAACAACACCAACAAAAACTGTTACGAATAAAAGAAATGTGAACTAACAACTTGATGTATGACATTGATACAGGCAACATGGCCGCTGTTCCTCCTTTCTTCACCGTACACGACGACATGGTCATCTGTGGCATTGACAATGTCACCCTCTTCCAAGGACGCACACAAGCCGAGAGAATTGCTTACAAAATATTCTCGGACGATTTCACCACGACGATGGACAGCACCATTGACGAACTAAACGAAGAGTTCAAGACCCTCGCAGGATTGACGATTGCGCAAGGACAGATACGCTTAATGCCAGCTATCAAAAAGAACATCCGCGCATTCATCCAATGGT
>CAKOGP040000003.1:0-104108 GCA_933822405.4 Cylindrotheca closterium | reverse complement strand
GACTGTTCTCACTTTTTATAATATATTGCAAGCAACGAGTGAATTGGTTGATAAAGTAGGATCTCTGATTGATCTATATACTTCTACATATACTGTAAATTCACATACTTAGAAGGCAACAATACCTGGACAGCTAAATCGCAGTCAATTGAAACAGGTAGATTGCAGGCGGCACTGGATCGCTTACTTCTAACAATAATGCAACCTGGTGAAACCGAATCAGTAACCGGTGACTCTAGAGTTAATTGGTCATGGCTGCAGAAGACAGAAAGGAGACTGTATGATTGCAGTTCTCCGTACGGACCGGATACAGGAGCAACATACGAAAACATTACAGAAGAGTGAGATTGCTGAGGCAAGTTTCATGCGACGGAGTCGCAAATCAGTGTGCCCAGACAATCTTCAATCTGAAAGCTTAATACTAAATAGTAAACGGTTGCGTGATAACAAGCCGACCACTATTTACTGGCAAGGTACTAACCATATCTGTTCACATTGACAGAAACCACATCTAATTTAAATAGAAGCTTTGAGGAAGTATAAGAAGCGTAAGTGCTCCTCATTTAGTCAAACAAAAGAGACAGTTTTCCGTATTGTGATTGATATATTAAAGTGTAACCTGCAAAATGTATGGTAAGTGTGCGCATGATTCAGACAGCGAAGCAGACGAGATCTGTCCCAACGATCTAGACGCTGATGCATGGGAGTCACACAGAATGAAAAACCGGAGGCGAGAAAAGAGGTTGAACAGGGTATGGATCTGTGGAGGGCAGTGGTGCGATTGGAGAGTAACTATGTAGTAAGCGAAATAGAGGAAAGCTTTGACTTCGGACCAAAACATGTCCAGATCGTGTGCAAGGGAGCAACGGGCCAGCTATTCGACGATCTAATGCAGACACGGCCAGCTCCTGTGACTGATGGGGACAGGAGTGGACATCTGGACACGAGGCGATTAGGCCCTAGTAGCAGTACTAGGGGAGTTGGGAGTGAAGTGGTTTTCCAGGTGGGACCGGTGGATAAAACAATCTTGAAAGATAGGTGGCTGAGCAGGCAGTTGACAGCGAGATACTGTACTGTCAGAAACACGGAAAGGAAGGTTGCTAGCGTGTGGCGGCGCGCCTCGGTACGTAAGCGTCCTGGACGCCGTTACCGCTTGCGTCTAATATTTGGCTGCACTGGCGAAGGAAGAATGGCGTGGCTGGCGCGATATGTTCCTGTGTTGTCTTGCAATATAGACTTCGGGCCACACTACCTGGTGCTGTAAAACAATGACAGCACAATACCGCTACCGCTAGGAACATTGTTCAAGTTTTAGGATGGCTGCTTCTGTTGAGCAAGAAATCGAGCAAGTAGGCGAAGCTATTGCAAGGGTGGAAAGAGAAATTGAGGAGATCAACGAAATTCTCAAGAGCCCCACCATTTCGGATGACGACAAAACTTACCATCGGCAAGAGAAAAGCCAGCTTCGGCAAAAGGAAAGCCAGCTTCGGCAAAAGGAAGACAGGCTTCGGCAAGAGAAGTTGTTGTTGATTGAACGCACTCCAGTGCCAAACGCTGCATTTGATGTGACAAGGATGGTACAAGGTAAGCATGAGAATCGTTTCACTATATTTTGTTTCATGTCTCTTACCGACGCCATTACTTCCGGCAGCAAACAATCCAAATGAGATGGCAAACAGACAACAAGGTGAGCCACTGCTGTGTCTTCAATAATTTTTTTTTGGATACCAGTAACCCTCATTGAGTTTCCTCATATTGCAAATGTGTAGAGCTTGGCCACCTATTGGCTACTCTGGAAAATCTGGAAAGGAAGACAAATCTGCTGGAAACACCAACAACACCATGGGTTGGCAGAAAGGCTACAAGAAATTCCATTGAATGTATTGTCGAATCTAATTTCTCTAAACGACAATCGACAGACCATGCCCAGTTTGCATTCCTTGTTGCATCTGGTCACGTACGAAGTGGCAAGACAAGGACTGGAATTGAGTTACCAGGAATCATCGACAGGGTCTTTGAGTCTAAGTCCCTCGATCAAAAGGTTCTTCCAACTGTATATCTGAAGATAGATTTTTTGAATGGTTCAAAATTCAACGCGCAATTTGATACGCCCCGTCGAGCACCAAGCGAGGCACTTGGAGGCCGTTTGCTGTTGTCATACTTCGATATTTCTGTTCTACAACCGATTTCACATGACTTTGTCATGGGACAAATTCTACGGCATGTGCTGCGACACAATAAAGCAGAAGCAAACGTTGTTGTTCCGGTCGTCATTCATTTTGACGAACATGGCGAATTCATTGCAGATCGTAACAAATCGGAGAATAACAGTGATGGGAGGAATTTCTTTTTGAAAATGTTGCAATGCCTAGGGTCACTTGCTACTTCGAATGATTCAGCAGTCCGTGATTGGCACAGAGCTGGGAGTTTCTTCCTTGTCCCAATAACCACTGGGACGTCAAGCACTGACGCCAATTTCACGGAGCTGAGCAAATACCAAGTTCATCACTTGGCGTTGCCTGTCTTGGATACAGCCACCAGAAAAAAAATGGCAGCGGAATGTTTGCAGGGGAATGCAAATGTAGACAAAAATCAGATCAGCAACATCCTTGAGAATGATTTATTCCAAGTTGCCCTGGCGGATACTGGAGGGCTGCCTGGATTGGTTGAATTTGCTTGCGAATACAACTTTCAACAGGGCAACAGCTCACCAGTTCAACATCTCCATTTGAAAGTGGCAGCGTATGTTAACAAGAAATGGGACGCAAAGATGAAATCGATTGTTTCGGCTTCCCTTTCGAGGATCAGGGTCTCCAATGCCTTTGTTCTCATGGCTGGGACGGACACCACTTTCACCGTGCAAAGCGCCTTAGATGGAGGGACCATTTTCCTACAGAACCATGAAATTCGGCTCGCTCCCGCAGTGCTGGGAAAATTCACCAACGACAATGATATGTTGCATTCGCTTATACTGAAGGCGCCTACTAGAGCCGATCCATGGACGTGGCAGAGTTTCGAGAAAGTCCACTTGCTCTATCTGGCCGCCACAATGGGTGCCATGGTCAAAGAACGAGAGCAATTTAAGGACATTTCTCTGAGGACCTATCTACGGAACCTCCAACCTGCTGGCAATTCTTACCTGTCCCAAAAGCTGGTCCTGCCCTTGGAGTTTCAAAGCAACAATTATATAGAGGATGAAAGACAGTGCATCTCGAACCAGAAAATTCGTGTGACCACAGAAGATCATGCGCATGTTCATCTTGCTAAAGCAGGCACACCGATTGTGGATGGGTATCTAAACGTAAAGGTTCTTGGTGGTAAAAGACTGACCATATTTCTGCAGTATAAACACAGCGAGCTACTGTCATCGAACGCAAGGGTGAATGTTTCACACATGAATGAGGCTGCGCAGAATCTTGATCATTGCTTGGACCCACAGCATGGATGGGATGTGGAGGGGGACTGGATATTTGTCTGGGTGACAAATAGAGAGGTGATTCAGGATGTTGAAGCAATACATGAACGGCTACTATGGGTCGACAGCAACAGTCTGTGTGAACATTGTCCTCTGATTGGCGAGCGTGGTTTGGTGGCAAGAGAAAATACTTGATTTGGATTACAGCAGGATTGATTAAGGCATGACTTGAATATTGAGTTTGACAAAGTCTATGATACAGCTGACGTATCGATGTGGAGTTCAAGACATCTTGGTTCTCTGCTCCTTGCAATTGTTCAAAACAAGACAGACTGCTTGTCTTTTCGCTACTGGAGCCATTTGAAACGAAAGTTGTATTCGTATTCTAATCAATCAGTAAGACTAATAATGCTAGAGGAAGAAGAAACAGTCTTTGATACTTCATAGCATCTTCGACATTTCCACCATGATGATGAAACGGACTATGCTAGTACTTCAAAGAAGTCGTAGAAGTCTTTGAAAGTAGTCACGTCATCAAAAAATTTCTGACAAAAGAAATCATTAACATGTGCTGCAAGTCAAACAAACAAGATCAATTACTGTACAAAATATAGACAAGGAAAACTTGTGACTATCGGATCCTTTCAGACTACAAAACTATCCCTTAATGCTTCGATTTTATCCTATTATATCGGATATAAAAATAATTACGCACTACTATTTACACCATACTACTACAATAATAAGCATTAAAATGATCATTACAAAGGGACAAATCTAAATATGAATACTTCCTAGCAGGTACAGTAAGCTTAGTTGTTGCTGTAACTCCATTTTGCTTCTCCAGAGCCTTCTGATAAGCAAAATCGACCACATGGAGTTGCTCATTTTCTTTCTTGATAGCAACAGTGTGCTTTTACTGTTTTCTGCTGAATCTAGGCGCAGGAAGCCATGGCATAGATGTGGCAATCATTCTAAACGTCTTCATTGGTGCTCCTCTTGGTATATTGTCACATAATGTGTTGGCCATGTAACTCTGCCACAACGAAATTGCCAGCAGCCTACTTTGCAGGATTGGCAGCCATGCAAATGCAGTTACACATTGCAATCATAACTAGAATCACTTTTGAATGACTATCCTTCACCCTTGAAGGTGCTGGCCTTTGTCTTGCATGACTATTTACATTTGGGATGACGAGCAACAGTTTTTTGGTCCATCAGACCACCAAATTGTGCCGCATGGTCCTCTCCAATGCCTATTGCACCTTCTGATAGAGCCAAGAATGGCAAATGGTAGGGTGGAAGAATATGCCATCTTCATGACCTGACAAGACAATTTTGTGTTGGTGTCAGTTTTGGGGCAAATGGGTCTATTCGGCTTTGGAGGTTCATCCTTGATTCTGTGATGGGCTGAGATATAACATGTAGCATACCAATGAATTCCTTATTTCACTGGCAATAAACTTATTGATGGCAGTAAAAGGTGTATTTGTACATGGCGGAAGTCATTACATGAAATAAAGCGTTAAGGGATATATGTACATAGGACGGACCATGTACTTCCCAAAATAATTGTCCCCTCAATGTTGACTTGATAAAAGAATCAAGAAAAATTGTAACCATAACATATCAATGCAGTGTACCTCTTGTGGAGGACGCCCGCTGACACAGTCCAAGAATGATCATGCCCACTGAAAGAAATAGCAATTCATCAACTTTAGTGTGGAGGCAGACCAAAAAGCATATTCAGAGCTTTGATTGCAGATTGTACCACTCTTGGAATTTTGTTTGCTTCATCCATACTAAATTCCACTAGACGAGCATGCTCTGCACCAGTTTGAATCTTTGTTAACATATTGGCAAGATTTGTTTTGGTTACTTCCCAAGCAACTTGAATTCAAAAATAGTGATAAGCAACAGAATTTGTTAGAAGTAAGCAATCCACTGTCGCCTGCAATCTACCTGTTCAATTGACTGCAATTTAGCTGTCCAGGTAATGTTGCCTTCTAAGCATATGAATTTACAGTATATAGAAGTATATAGACCTATCAGAGATCCTACTTTATCAACCAATTCACTTGTTGCTTGCAATATATTATAAAAAGTGAGAACAATCTGTCAACTTTTGACTTTGACTCTTTCTTCTCCAGCTCAGTGGAAATTCTCAGAATTCTCTCTACGTCAGCCTGATATGCTGCAAGTTCAATCTGTTTATCCATTCACCTTCCACTGTAGTCAGTACTTTGATTAGTATCTAACCTTGGTTCTTGCTTTAGTCTTGCTTTCTTACATCATCAACAGGATGATTTCCATAGAAATATGATCTGTTTTCTGACTCGCCATGCGCAATATTTTTAGTCGCATCAGTCAACATCATTTCTCTATTGTATACATGTATTATCATTTTCTCGTTTTTCCGAATATGTAATTCAAAAATCCTAATATATCCAACAGAATTGCTTTTCTTCTTCAAGACAGATTCCTGGCAACTTGTGTTCATCACCATAGAGTTGCTATCAACAAGAGTATAGCAATAGCCATCAATTGGTATGCCCATCATTTACAATTTGTATACTAGATGTCCAACCAATTCAACACCAGTCTTCAACACAGCAAATTCACTTCCAAAAGAACTTGTAGCAACAACATTCTGTTTCTTTGAATACCAAACTGAAGGTGCATGATTTAAGAGGATGAGAACACCTGTTCTGGATTAGATCAGAAGCATGTTAGGCATCAACAAGCATTACAATCTTTACCGCTCCTCCAAGGGCTTCTGGCATATCAGGAGGCAATACTTCTTTTGCCCATGGATAGAACTCATAATAATAATAACTGAGACATTAATTGTTAATATGCTACTCTGTGGGCATTTGATTGCCGGTGAAATATTTGGCTGTAAAGGTCAAGTACTGTGAAGCGGTGAGTCAACAACAAGTTTGAACCATGTGGGGCATCTGTATTTTGAACAGAAGACAGGTTAGTTTTAGCCTACTGATAAATGGTTGTCGCAACAGTAATCCAACTTAGTACAAGAGGAACTGTTGGTTTGGATATTTGGTAATGCGGTTGGCTGACCAGCCAATGCCGCAAAGCTATCATTGGTAGGATTATGACTGAACGCCTCTAAGTCAGAATCCATGCTGGAATGTGATGATATTCACCTCGACTGGTGTTTTAGTACCAATAGCCTTTTGGTCAACACGCTATTTCAAAGCATGGATAGAACTCATACGATTCTGATTTGGGTATGTTGGTCAGTGCCATATATGCGGAACCCATGACAATCTTGCGGCTCGGATGTGTTTCAAGATAACCAAAAAGGTGTAATACCGCATGGAAGTGTCCAACATGAAGCATGGCATTGTATGAAGACATCATAGAGACTTCAGCACAAACGTCCAATCTTCCAACTTCAGCTGACCACCGTAATATTCCAATCAGTTGCATGTACAGTTTGTGTGCATGTCTGTGTCAACACAATCAGTGTTGTCAAGCTCAGGCTTGTAACCAGAAGGTAAGGCAGCAGACACTTTTCTTTTCAAAATCAAGTTATACTTTTTATGTGAGATTTGAGACTTAATGACATGCAATGCTTCAAGCAAATAGTTAGTCAAACAAAGCAAATAGTTAGTTGAACCAATCGACCAGCATTTTTGAGAATCACTTCGATCAACAAAATGTTTTGAAATTGTTGCACCAAGGAATGTTGTAGGCTCTGCAATTGAATCAGGCTTGAGCATGTAATGTGTTCCAAGCTTCTTCAATATAGCACAAGAATTTTCAGAAACAACAATCAGGTCATCGGTGTAAACAAAAGTATATTGGAAATATCTTTTGCCGTTTGACTTCAAAGCAGGTTTTCTCCAAACATCCATATCACCACGACACTGTTCAAACTCCACTTCTTCTCTCAGAGTCTTAGAAAGCTTAGATCTCCATGAGAACCCAGAAGATTTTGATCCATAGAGTGCTTTCTCAACAATAGCGCAACTTTCAAGGTCTCCAAACTTGGGTCCAAGTACAATGTCAGCAGACAAAATATCAAAACCATTTATATTGACTCATTGCCAAATTCTGTTGCTTCTCACAAATTCTAAAAACTTGCATTGTACTTCATAAACCAACATGCTACACCACTCCAACAAGATGAACAACAGTCGCCCATGGAAAAGCCTTAACAAACGACTCAGTGGAGAAAGCCAATTCAAATTTCTCATTCAAGGTTACTGTGAAAACATTCAAGAAGATGCTGAATTGAAAATGGTTTTCAAACGGATTGAAACCAAACGTCTTGCCAAACTCATGGCCAACCTTTTGCAGATGGGTTTTGTGTACTCCTCACATGATAGCATGATTGATGATGATGTCCGCAGTCGTATCATTTTGAAGAACTACACCCTCTTTCAATTGGAATTGGATTCAGATCAATTGAAGAATTGCCAGATATCTTTGAATCCAAATTGCACGATTCCTGGATGGAAGGAGATGTCTTTGAGCAATGCGTGGAACGCTTCGCTGATTTGCGTGCCATCTTTGATGAAGGAAGCATAAACTTGCCTAGTTCCTCAGTCATGGGAGCCGAGCGCATGATAGTCTTGGCACAATCAGCCTAAAATGACAGAGTGTATCATTAGATTAGAATAGTAGAGGATAGTAAAAGACGAAGATATGAGGTTAGAATTGACATAGAAAACATACAATAAAATATGACGTCAGTAGATAATAAAACAAGAGTAGAAGTACTCCCAGTCTATGTCCTGCTTATAGTGTAGATGCACATGTATGCAGTCGCATTCTAGCATTCTAGCAGTTTTGCACTTCTTGTAACATCGCCTCTTCTTTCGGTTCGTCGATCAATTCGTCTCTCTTTTCAGTTGGCTCTGTTGACCCGCTCTTCGTTTCGTCTGACTTTTTCAACGTCGACAAGCGATCGACAGTCTTCTTGGTCTCTTGTTCCCAGTCTATGCGGAACTTGAGGAACCAAATCCCCACCGCCGCGGATGTATAGATTCCAATATTGAATCCCCACCAGAGTCCATTCACACCCATGTCAACGACAAAGGTCAAAACAGCACCAATCGGGACAGCACATACCCAGAATCCAAGAATGTTGAGCCACAGAACCAAGTTTTGACGACCGAGTCCCCGTAGGACGCCACCAATTGTCGCTTGAATGGCATCCCCCATCATGAAGATACACGAAATTGGAACCAGGATGGTTACCAAAGATGCTACATCGGCATCGTCGCTGAATAGATCTCCCACAATATCCTTGCAAGCCACCAAGACAATGCACAGGATAAATTGTACCACACCGCTCAAGACAAAGGACGCATGACTGGATCGCTGAGCGTCCTTGGCCCGCTGGTCGCCAATCAATTGACCGACTCGGATGGATGCGGCAATTCCAATGGCAAACGGAAAGCTCAGAAAGATAAAGGTAGCGACCGTCAATGTGATAATGTGGGCATCCAGTGCAATCACTCCAAGCAGACCTGCCAAGATGGTTGTGATTTCAAATGACCACTGAAAAAGGTTTTATGTAATTGTGAGATATAATACGAAACTCTTCTTGCTCCATAAAGATGTACACGGATGCTGGAAAACTTACGGCTTCGGCGGTAATCGACAAGGCTCCGGATACTGCCAACTTCCAAAACGGCTTTAGGTTTGCAAAGTGAAAGTTCTGTTTGGAAAACTTTGGCCACGTGGCTTGTAAACTTTCCTTAGAAAAGAGCAAGTACGCACACATCATTATCAGTTCCATGGCTCGTGTTAGAGTGGTCGCCCATGGCGCTCCACTGATTCCCCAGCCTAGGTGAAAGATCAGTAGCCAGTTGAATAGCGCGTTCATTCCATTCGCAAGAATACCAATATAAACACCCGGTGCCAGCTTGTTCTGAGTCTGCAAGTATTTTGTAAAGACCTTAAAGAGAAAATATGGAAACAAACCAGGGATCAGTCGATACGAGAATTCTCCAGCGGCATCGGCTAGAGCAGGCTCTTGTCCAAAGAGATGCATGGCCGGTCCGCACAGCGCTATAAGACCCGACACCAGTATCGTCGTGCCAAAGACAATGACTAATGAACTTCCCGTCCAAATCTGAAAGCTTTTGTATTGATTTGCCCCATACGATTGCGACAACAAGGTGTCAATGGCAGTCATGAAGCCTGTCATGGAAGAGTTCCATAGATTGAACCAGACGGTAGCCAACGCAGTGGCAGCCAAATCTTGCTTGCTCAATTGACCTACAAATGCAATGTCCATAACCGGAAGAGTGTTTTGAAAGATTTCCGAAAGAATGATTGGATAGGTCAGCAAAAAGACATCTTTCAGGTGTTGCTTGTATGAAATCACGTGTTCCTCGGCATCTTCATGATCTTCCGTTTCAGTTGGTATGGACGACGACTCCATATTTTATTGGCAGCACACGCTGATCGGCAATGAATGGTGTTGAGGGTCTGTTAAAATAATTGGCGGAACAACACAGAAAAAGAATGATGTTAGCGGATCGGACGATGAGATTTTGTGTTGGTGTGTAACCGTACACACGTTGTCAAGATCGCGCATTGACAGTGTGCGGTTTCAAAAGGAAGAGGATTTTTTGAGAAGTTTTACAACGAACAGCTTTGTACCGGTACCTTTTGCCACCGACATTCAACATAGTGCATGACTACCGAGTCTCATAGTTGAACAACTGGAAGTAGTACTGTAATAAAGCCAAAATTTCAAAATCTAATAACATTATGCAGCATACGTACATGGATACTACCCCATGTACCCATGATAATACCCCAGGTATAAACTTAATTGTCGGTGGTGGACAGCAGTGATTTTAAGCAACACGACTAACCATCTCCCTTCTTGGTTGGTGCATTTGAAAGGAAACACGCGTCTTGTTGGGGGCCTCTTCGATAGATTTGGGCGCAGATGCTCCCTTCTTGTCGGGTGCTGTGGCTCTGTAGAATATCCTGACACCTTCTCCACCGACCAGTGAAAAGAGTCTTGGGTAAAACTGTTTTTCTTCCAGCCTCGAAAGATACTCTTCATCCCCTAGATCTTCCTCGGCTTCGACATTGCTATTGCTCAAGTCACAAATATCTTCCAAGGTTTGTGATCCCAAATTAAGGTCGATGACCCCATGCTGAATGTCAGATACCAAAACCTTGATTCCTTCCAAGACCTTTAAGATTGCCAAGTACTCTGCTTGAATGGATTCCATTTCTTTCATTCGTAAGCAAGCTTCGACAGAGTTGCCATGTTCAAGGCTTCCAGTGGCAGCTTTCACCAAAAGATGGATTTGCAAATTAAGCTTGTGCAGCTGCTTGTTGAATTCCACAACGTGTTGCTCTGCTTGGCTAATCAACAAGACAGCATCTGTACAGGGGTTCTCAATCTTTTCGTATCCCATTGGAATGTGAATCTTGGTGAATCCCTTGGTGGCAACCTCCATGGCTCGTTGACGGGCCACATTGTGATTGCAAAAGGGCGGAATGTCCGTCCAACCAAAGGCAACACTGCCATCTTCAATTCGTAGAATGGGAAAGAACTTGCGTTTCTTGAGTTGCAATAGAAGCTCATCATCGCTCCATTTGGAGGCGGTGGTCTTGGTGGATTTCTTGTTGCTCTCATTGCACATTGTGATTGCCCTGATCTCTTTCTCGACTCCTTTGAGAGTGACGAGGCCATATTCGTGGTGCTCGCTCAAGGTTTCTAGAGCTCGCTTGCAAAAAAGCGCTTGAATGTACTCTTGTTGAACCACTTTGAGTTTTCTCATGGAAACACATACCAGGTGTTGTTCAGCATCTCCTCCTTCTCCTTGCATTCGATCCGCAAGCTGAGCTGTGTGGTGGATGCGTAAGGAGAGTCCATGGATCAACTCCTCTTGGAGTTTCATGGCTTCTTCGATTAGAGTTTGAATGGCAGCCGTATCTTTGGCACTATGATTGGCCTTGCGTTTCTCCATCCCATTGGTAGGAGGAGGAAGACGAGTGCTAGTGACACCTTTGGTAGCAACCTCTCGTTCTCGTTGGCGTGCTACGAACATGAGGCCATGGCTCATTGCGTTTGACGGATCCAAGAACATCATATTTGTTTGTATATAGGTATCTATTTGCTTTTTGTGTGTTTTGCGTGTATAGTTTTTTGTAGGTTGTGTGTTCTGAGGCTTTTGTTTTTGAGAAGACGAAAAATGATGTGAGTTGCTTCTCAGTTTCATTCCGGAAGATACGTATCAGAACTTTCCCTGGAGTCTTCTTTTGCCACATACGCCTCACCAACCCTCTAATTGTGATCAGGTGTGATCGTAATGTCTGAGGTTCTCTCGTCGGAATTTGAGAATTCGATAAGTGATGAAATGGCCCAAACACCTCTATCATTGGCCCAAAGGTTTGAATCGAAACGGGAAGACTTTCCCTTTTTATTGTCATGATCAGACTCTCCAGCTCATAAAATATCCATGTATTCGTGTTGAAACTAGTGAAGGCTCACGACCTAAGCCCTGTGACTGATTTAATAAAATACAACACTTCCAATCAAACGGTACTTACTTACTGTATAGTTTTTTATGATCAGACTCAGGAGCGCATAGTATCAATGTAGTCGTATGAAATACGAAGATCTCGCCACCTACATATATATAAATGTGTGTGAGATCCTGATCCACATGCAGTATATATATATATTATAATACCAATACATATTATATAATACCTATACCGTACACCTGTACCGGTATGGATGGAGAGGTGAAACTTTCCCACAACAGTCTCCCAAAAAACTGACGCAACAAAATTTCGCAACTTCTTGGTCATACCGGTATGGTACGTTGGTACACATGTAGAGGAATACTCCTGTACATCTTATTTATTTTTGTTCTCGTGCGCAAGTCTAGAGTGTTTCTTACAAGGCATTGCAGTTAAAAAGTGGCGTCAGTCACTTCTTGTCTGGCCGCATTGTCATACTCCGACTGCTGACTACCTACAGGAAATCTAGTAGGAGCTGCTAGAGATGGTGGTTCTGACAAAGCAGCAAGCAAGAAAGGACGATTGTTTTGTCAAGGCGAGCGAAGAAGAAGGAGAATGACAGTAAACAGCCACGGAGCACAATTCCGAGCATAAGTCATCTATAAAGCAAAGAAGGCAGATCATTTCAGTGATAACCACTGCACTGGTGTGGTGGTATTTGTATTTCATCTCAAGAATGGTAGCAGTAGTGGTAGCAGCAGCAGCAGCAGCAGCAGTAGCGGCAGTAGCAGCAGCAGTAGCAGTAGCAGTAGCAGTAGCAGGAAGAATCATCGCACGACGATAGTAGAAGTAGAGACCTGCCGGGCCGCGAATAATGGAAGATACTATCCAAACTATGAAATTCGCAGAGATGCGGAAGCAGTAATAGGGTGACTGATTGTAAACTGCTGTGTCGATGCAAAAGTAATTGGTGGTCTAGAGAAGATGCTTCGACAAAAGACAAAAGAGTAACGAGAAGAACAAACTTTGTCGGTCAATCAGTCAGTCAAGTGAGTCAAAACCTGTGTGTTAAATACAAATAAACTTCAAACTACAGTATCCAATGCAGATGGCACAACGGAAATCTGCCTCCTCGACTAAACTTGATCGGACCGTTGAACGATTGATTCCTTTTGTATTTTTGAACGATTCCTTTGGTATTTTTGAACTTTTTCCACGTTCACGTAACGGTTCGCCCATAGTAAAAAAACTCGACATATTTAATCCCACGGCATTTCTCGTTACTTTGTTATATACTTTATCCTAGTGTATTCGAATGCCGTTACGCCAGTTAGCCCCAAAAACGCGTGATCTGCTAGAACTTTTGGCAAGACAAAAAAAATCGACCACCACACAACTCCACAAAAACCTTCGTCATTGACGAAAACGGAAAACGAAAAAAAAAAAATTAAATGCCGACAAGAACAACAACAACAACAACAAGAACAAGAACAACAACGTCAAGAATAGCAAGGAAGAAGCCTTCCAAATACCATTCAATAGCCATGTCCTCGTCAATATCGTACATTCCATTGCTGCTGCTGCTGCTGTCAATCATGGTTTCAACAACGAAAACAGTGGTCTCGGCAATCCCATTGAACCTTCCCGAGGCGGACGAAGTGGTCAAATGTCCCATGGTCAAAGAAATTGATTTCACGACGGAGATTGAAATTGCAGACCCCAATGTCGCAAGGGAATGGAACGAAGTGAGTGGGCTCGCTGTCAGTCCCACTCAAATTGCGCCCAGTGGAGCACCGATCATGTGGGGCCACAATGATGGCCGAGACCAAGCGGAATTTGGAACCAATTTTGCCGCATGGGATCCTGTGACGGGCGAACGACTCGTCACGTTTATTCTGCCCTACGATGAAACCTCGGACCCACCCTTGGTCAATCAAGACTGGGAAGACATGACCATTGGTTCCTGTGGCAATACAGCCGAGGAAATGGGAGAGACTTGCATTTATCTGGCGGATTTGGGGGACAATTACGCCAGCGATGTCATTAACACTT
Source organism: Cylindrotheca closterium (assembly GCA_933822405.4). Lineage (NCBI taxonomy): Eukaryota > Bacillariophyta > Bacillariophyceae > Bacillariales > Bacillariaceae > Cylindrotheca > Cylindrotheca closterium. Next base: position 90,172 of record CAKOGP040000003.1, on the reverse strand, counting down.
CCATTCGTCCCGCCGACAGACCCTATCGGATCTACAAGATTAAAGAACCTGTTCTAGCGGCCTATGCGAGAACCTCGGCCAGGAGTATTTCCTATCCCGCCACGACTGTGACAGCACTGGAAATTGATTATCTGGACGCCTCGTCACCCGCCCGCACTGGAAACTCGGAGGGCGTCTTTTTGGACCATGCCGGATGGGGACGAGGGGGTGCCATTGGTGACATTTATATCGTTACCAAATCGAGAGATTTTGGTAGACTCTACAAGGTCCCTGCGAGTGCCTGGCCCACCAATGGACAAACGTATGCCAAGTACTCGCCACAAGTGGTTGGATCCAATTACAACGATGGTGAATTCAGACGATTTCTATGGACCTCGGCCAGCATGTCGTGGGATGGAACCAAGATTATCATGGGCACCGTCCATCGCAACTATGTCTTTTTGCGTTGTCCCGGCCAGACGGTTGAAGAAGCCATTGTGGGACGAGATGCCTGCATGATTTGGGAGAATCCACCCGAAGCAGCCGACGATAAAAAACAATTCGAAGCAGTGGCCTGGTACCCCAATGGCAATACTGTGCTGAATATTGCCGAATCGCTCACCATGGTGCCACGCATTGTCAAGGTCAATTTTGACTACAGTTTTCCTCCAAGCTTTTGTCCAGCTGTTGGATTTGACAGTTCGGGCACACAAGGGACGGTTTGTCAGACCTTTCCCACTTCCTACGATGGAGAAAACTTTGTCTCGCAAGTGGTTCCAGACAGCTGGTGCGTCGATGCAATGAAGTTTTATGGAAGTCCGGCGCCCTCCATTACGGCTTCGGAATCTCCGTCGGCGACTCCCTCTGCCGCACCCACTGCTTCTGGCATGCCCACCAATGTACCCACGACGCCAGAACCTACGATCAACTTTTTCTTTGGGGATTTGGATCTCGATGATAACAATGACAGGATTAACGGTGATGAAGACAGCGGTGCTGCTTCTGCTCTCCAATCATCATTCACTTTTGGGATGATGATGATGGTTGCGACCATGATGACAATGACGATGCTACCAGCACTGCTGTAATACTATTACTACATGGCAGTAGCAGCAGCAGCACTAGTACTAGTACTAGTACTTTTACAGCTATATGATATAAAGAGGGATTGATTTTATTCTTTGGTTTTATAATAATAATAATAATAATAATAATAGCATAGGACCATTTCCTAGGCCTATTAGGACTACCATAGCTATCTAGAAACATATTTAATCTCACGCAGCGTATCATTTAGTAAACTATATTACCCACTGCCGTAAATGATGGATATCCCTCGACGACGATATTACACCTATAGTGATGATGGCAGACAAAAGGTTAGGACTAGTAGGTAGCTAGACTACTACTACACCAGTAGTGCTGTGGTCGATTTTGGATGACGACGGTTAATCCTAATGAAATAATTGACAATGAATGAGGATATGACAGGGGCCGGGAGCTGCAGTACCGTCTGTGGATTTGTTTTGGAAACTATCTGGTATGCTGGTATACCTACTACTCTAGTGAAGAAGAATACAATACACAATACTACTCTAGATACATTCTTAATGATATTGCAGATCCTTTCGCTATAGTGGTGGCGGCAGGTACTGGTACCAGGTGGAGGAAAGTGGGGGGCTTTTATTCTACTGCTGGAAGAGTGAAGAACAATATTCAATATTGTAGTAATGAACCGGCAGAAAAAAAGAGCCTCTCGTTCTGATAGACGAAGATGGCGAGGAGTAGGTACACTTACCGGTACACGTGTACCTGGTACGTACGGTAGAAATGATGATAATCGTTTCCAAGACTCTGAAGATCGCGAGTACGGAAGCACTGCGGCTCGCTTCAAGGACAACATGGAAAGGTCCCGCCGGTACTGAGACGCTAGTACGGAAGCAAGGATTACTGTTGATGCGTACCTGGTACGGCAGGAGGGTTCTCTTTCAGTTCTACTGGAAGAGTAAAGAATACTGCAATACAAGACGTCAATGGCGTTTGGTGCTTACGGTACCATACTCGTAGTTCTTCGACACTGCCTTTGAGGCTCAAACCCTTTCAGTACACGCACACGTCTGTGCAATGGTGGTAGCCTTGTTCCATTTGTGACCTAACTATTATTTAGTCGTGATATACCGGTATTGCTACCAGGTACAGTCGATATGGCTGTTCAAGATCGAGGGGCCTTTCGATTATGATAGATGTGTGCTTCGGAAAACACAGAACAGTATGCAAGCTTAAACCTTCAGTTCTACCGGTAGTCAGTGACCGCGGCAGGTATAGACGGATGGGCCTTGCATTCTAATGGTACTTACTGCCAGAAGAGTAAAGAATAGTTCGACGCCCAGTATGTACCGGTACTCTTGAATAAAATTGTGGTGGCTCGATCGATCGCCATGTTCAATTTGTGGGGTACTGTAGGGTATCCAACACATACAGTAAGTTCAAAGTATGGTGGTTGAAGGTAGAGGGGCCTTTCGATTGGATTCGGTTTGGAAAACGTAAAGACTCCTAACTAAGAAGAACTCGGTCGCAACCAAGAAGGGTCCTTGCCACTACAACGTTTGACAAACGAAGCAAGTTGGGAGAGTATATATCATGCTGTAAAAGAAAAACGAACAAGAAAAGCGTGGTCGGAAGGGTCCCACCGTGGTACTCATACGCAAGCTCTTTGTTGAATTTGTCGCGTGTCCTTTAATTGTTGCGGACTCTTTAATTACCCAATCACGTCGTTACGTTCCACACACAAAACAGCTGACGTATTAAAAATATCGGCTATAGTACTTCTTTTAAAAACGCCGAAGATTTGTTCCCTGAATATGGTGACGGGAAGTCAAAAATAAAAACGTTGTACCTCACAATTTCCGAAACAAGAAATAATTTCCTTTCAACACATCATGCAGCCTTCCAAAACTGATACCCACAACAGTGACTACCCCAGCAATACAGAAGAAGCGCCCCAGCTACCAACCATGCAGCAACAGTGGCTCCTCCTCGACCACTCACAAAATCGAATCGAAGACTCAAGCGGCGAGAACGATGAAACTGCCATGTCTTGGCTTCAGCAAACGAGTCTTAGTGGCGGATTTCTGTCGCCTTTAATGAGCATGTCATTTGAAGAGCCAATCGAAACTTTATCTGCTGAACAACAACGAGAACGGATGCTTGATATCATCGACGAAGCCCTTAATATTATCAATTCAAAAGACCATGATGATAGCGACGAGGAAAAAGGGGAAAAGCTCACCATTGACTCTTTCCTCTCGTCCACCTTTCCAAAACAATAACTGCAGGTATCGTGTAAGAAATTATTTTAAAAGTGCTATATTCATAAGAACGCTAAGACGGTATCAATTATACTACGCCCGGATGATGATCCAATACGTTTACCAGTAGACAGCAATTTTCAAATTGTAGATAGGAAGAGGAGGAGAAGACTGGAGGAGATGGGTGAGAGAGAGAGAGGACAAGAACAGACAAGACTACCAGTATATGCAATGGTGCCTTGGTGAGTGAGAAACATATAAAACAATCGTCTGGACGAAAAAAACCCGCGACCAAGGTACAGTAAAACAACGTCAGACAAACTGAAGAAATGACAGTGACGGAAGTGGCTGTAAAAATCACACCAATATATTTTTTATCAATAGACAAACACCTTTTGCGAGAGACTGTAAACACATAGTAGCCGCCTTTTATGAGGTGTAGTTAAAAATGCCATCCATCACGTGTTTTGACTTCAATTTCAGGCTACAAGCTACACTTGAAATTACAACTGTATAATCATAAATGTATTTCTATTTTTGGTTTCAAACTATTAACATGGCGGATCAAATATTCTATATCGCGCGCACACCATCCCCAATACTCCCAAGAACAGCCGATTGTACAGTTAGCTGGACCGAAGCTTCTTGAATGTTGGAGTGCTGCTTCGGTGAGACTCCGAAAGAGACCTCTTCCTTCCACCTTCATATTGTGGTGAGTCTGCATCCAGCTTCTTGCAACCAATTGCCGATGCAATGTCAGATATTCGCGATCGCAGACCACCCCACCGGGACTCAAAGTCCTTCGGCCAGTTCAAGCCTCGCATGGAATTGATTTCCGATACTGCTTGCTCGATGCTTGGATTATTGAAAAGACTCAAAAGATCACCTTTCAAACTGTGTAGTTTCTCCCAAACCAAAGGCCAGTTCTCCTTCAACAAACAGTCTGATTCTTCGGAACACAATTCGTCCACTGCATCCAGGTTTGCTCGGAGTTCTTGCACCACAAGTGAAAGAAAATCGGACATGGATGATTCCCCAGAGCTGGAATCTGGCTCTGCTTCAAACGTCGAAGTGCTCTTACTTGTAGTCGACAAGCAATTGAAGCGCTGCTGCCAGAGTGGAGCAATCGTCTCAATGACAGCTGACGGTCGCACTGGAGCCTTTGGAACAAAGCCATGGGCGCGGGAAAGGTAGGTGGCAACATCTTGAGAAGAGTCATTGGCGGACCGAACAAGACTGAGCATTCGGGATTCCAGCATGGGATCCAATTGTTTGCGCACTCGTTCGATGCATTCCGAGCCCGAGACGGTGACTTTCAGTGGTCCATTCTCGGTCGCAATGTCCAAGTTTTCATCCACCACCACCAAAAAGTAGTCGTTTGGATTTCGTTCCATGAGGTCTAGCAAAAAGGAGTCAAAGGTTTGAATTTCTTCGGTCGTATATCCCTTGATGATTTGGCGGGAGTCTGCGATCCCGGCATGTGCCAGAAACCTGGATAGAAGCTTTCGTTGAATCTTGGAGTCATCAATGGCGACTCCCCAGGTTCGTTTGGGAATCTGAAAGTGCACCGGTTTGGCGGACTCTTCAAATTTCTTGGCTGGAAAGACCAGACTAAAGACAGTCATGTCAGATTCGAATCGAATGTTGACATTTCCTCTCAATGTTTCGGAACACTTTTGCATGATCCAAGCACCATCTCCCGCCGAAGTTGAGCTTTGCTTTTTATGCAGCCTCTTGGCCGGCGCAAAGACTTGAGTGGCAGCGCTGGCCCCCATTTCCAAAAGGGATTGGTGTTCCGGCCCGGGAAGATTGAGGACATCCATTTGTAGCAGCTGTGTGGATTCGTCATAGGACACTTTTGTAGTGACTGGTCCATTGACCCTTCCGTACTTGCAGGCATTGCTGACTGCGTTTCGGTGAATGTATAGGACCAGCCGTGGATCCAAATGCAGCGATGGCATTGGTTTTGGAGCGACTTGGAGGGAGAATTGGTCGGGCTTTGTTTCTGTAGTATGGAGTAGCTGTTCTAGCTCGACACGTTCCAGTTTCGGCTCGTAGTTACCATGGATGACATCACGTGCCATGGCCTCCGATAGAATTGTATCCAAAACCGTCTTGAGGGTCTTGTCGAGTTCTTCTGTGTAGATGGAAATATTTTGGCTGCTTGGTGAATGATGGCTGTTTCGGTCGGTCAGTACCTCTTGTAGTTTGTCCGTCATGATTGGTGTGCTGAAGGAAGCCGGTTGTGGAAGGTCAATGGTGGTGATAGATGTTCCATCATGCAATTCTTGTGCTTTTGGCTGTCCATTCGCAACAACAGTGGACTCCTTGAGGGTCTCGCACAAGTGAATGGCTGCCAAAAGACCATTCTTGACTTCGTGTCTAGTGAATCTATTGGCTTCCGCATCCTTCTTTCTTGCAGTAGTCTCGAGAATGGTCTTCTTTTCAGCTTCGAATCGTTTGGTCCGTTCGGAAATGTCTCGTACGACCATTAGCATGGCTTCGTTATCGAGTGTGCAAATGTTCGCCTCACATTTCATAAAGACCTTTTTTCCATCCGCCATTTTGAGTAGTCGGTGATTCATGCTTTTGCTATGCCTCTTTTGGTTCCAGGCACGTCCCACCATGCCTGCCAGGGAGGTCAAAAGACTCTCGTCCACCCCGATTTCCATGTGTTCCAAACCAAAGGCACCACCAACGCCAGGCTCTACCATGGAGTCGCTCTTGGTCGGCAGTTCTGGAAAATTGATTTCTCGTGCCGTAAGTACTTGGAGGTTGCCGTAGTCTTGTCTCCGAATGTGTTCTTCGTCCACTTCAAAGACAATGGTCCTTGGCTTGGAAGTCACCCCATGGAATTCACGCAGATACGCAGGACTGACCATGGTGGTAATGGCTCCGCCAATGCCCTCCACGGACACGCAAATGGCATCGCTGGAGGATTCCCAGATCGCTGCCATTTGCTGACGGAGTTCTGCAAGACGGCGATCCGCTCGTTCTCCATCATCAAAGGCGGCCTTGTGTACTTGAATGATGATTTTCATGTAAAGATTTTTGAGAATGACATCCATAATGGCTTCCCAAAACATGATGAAATAGGTTCGTTGAAAGAGGGGCAAGGCGGAATCGGGGATATCGTCCGGCCTGTAAAAGGCAGCCGCTCCTGCCACAAAGTACATGACCACCAAGGCCGACCATGCCGCACAGCAGGTCATCATGAGGTTGTATGCCAAGCTGGCTCGATCCCATACTTCAATGGCATAGGCTGTAGCTCCCTTTTCCATGCTACCAAAAGTCCTTTTTTGCTGAAACAGTCCAATGAAAATGACGGTGAACAAGATGCAAGAGATGGTCATCCAGACCAACCAGGTTTCCAGGCTTTTGCAAAAAGGGAATATCAATCCACAAAAGGTGGACAAACTCTGAGAGGCTCCAATGACGTAACCAGTCTTGACCCCAGAATTGGGATCCACCCCGCAGACAATGAACGTCAGTGCAAAGCTCAGGCAAGTCCATTCGCACCATCGAGCCAGAAAGACTCTAGTGCCCAATACAGGATCCACCATGACAGGAGTTGGATATCCGCTCGCCATCAAGGCGTTGGTGCACATGGCCACCGTCTGGACCGCAAAGGAACCCCACAACACGCCGCTCATGCGAAAGTTCTGACTGGGCTTGGTTTCCAACCACAGAATCTTCAGCAAACGTGCTAGCATGCCAAACCCTAGAAAGGAGGCGGAAAAGCAGGCGGCGTACATTTCGGGGCCGTCCAAGGCCTCAAAGCTATCGGCTGGCGCATAGCGATAGACAGTTCCTATCAATGTGAGCCAGGCAATCACAATGGAACCAGCCACAATTCGAAAGTGAAAGTCAATCTTTTTGACTTCCATCAAGTATTCTCGCTGGCATATTGGATACATTCTGCTTTTGTTGTATTGCTGTGCTTTTATATTGTATTGTGGGGTTTTTAGTAATGATTGATTGATTGATTGATTGAGCTATCAGTGAAGGAAGTGATGATGGGTAGATGATGAATAGAAAGAAAGAAAAAAATAATAGCACCGGCACATTCGGTGCTATTTTCACGCACGTGGTTCATGTGGTGTGGTGTGGTGTGGTTTTGATCGAAAAAGTTCTCGGCACAAAATATTCCAACGGATAATTGTCGTGGGAACTAACGAATTTAGTGGTCATGTTGGTTTTGGCATACATTTCCATGTCTCAGTACTAAGTATACATCTTCTTTGAGACATTCGAAAACGATGACGATAGCGATTGCAGTTTTTCAACTTATAGGCTGGGACTGAAAATGTTTTCCAGCCAATGTTCGCTTTTCACTCTGGCTGGGACCATTCTGAATTCGGTTCTTTGCCATGTCAGATGTCAAGCCGTGCGTGGTCTGTGGTCTGTGTGTGCGTGTACAAAACGAAACCACCACGAAACCACGAACGATACACAATTACGGTTGTGGTTGAAGGAATTTGGACAAATGTCAAATGGACATATATATATAATGAAATATATATAAAATGTCTTACGCTATTTCGAACTGTACCAAATGGCCTTTGCGAAGGGGAATTTATTATTACTTGTCGGTGTTCCATTGTTGGACTGAATCAGTGGAACTTCCCGTCTTTACCTCGCACATTTTCATCGTACTTTAGGTACTGTTCTGTAAGTAATCGGATTTCAAATAGTCAGCGAAAAGAATGGAACATTTTTTCATATGTAGCGGAACGAATAAACAGCTGCGAGGAATATCGTTGGAAGACAACGTTGTTGAAGTTTCAAGCGAGACATTGAACCTGGGGGTGAAACGTGTGTATTTTCGAATTTGGGAACCTTCTGCTTCCGGTACAGCGGCAGTGCCACAAACCGGTACCCCCCGGGATGTGTAAAAAACCAATCATCCTTGATGATGATTCAATGTCAGTCTATCGGAAGAAGGCAGAGAGCCTTCGTCGTCGAAATATCATATGGACATGTCATCTACCGGTAGTATATATTGCTATTATTGTGAAAATAATGGATGCGAAGCTCCCGTTGGACGCAGGCGGTGCAGTACTCTACAGTCTAGTACAGTCAGTACAGTACATTGAACATGGCCTGGGTGTGTGGTGACGACACCGTATCGTACCAGTAGCGTACAGTACCTGTAGGTAGTACTACTACCGGACAAGTAGTGAGCAAATGAAAAACAAACAGGCAGGTATTGTAACATCTACTGCTACTAACTACTAGCTACGAGCTACTAGCCTAGTAGCTAGAAGTCGTAATCGGATTTTGGGGGTCAAGTCTCCGAAAAGTGATCGGTCAAATCAGACAGATAATGATGGTGCATGACTGCAAGAGAAAGAGGAATCTCGTCGCCAACTCTTGTTGCCTTTCATCTAGCTAGCTAGCTAGCTATCTAGCGACGTAGTACTACTACTACTAGTAGTAGTAGTAATAGTAGTAGTAATAGTAGTAGTAATAGTAGTAGTAATAGTAGTAGTAATAGTAATAGTACCAGTGCATTTTAACATTTTATGCCTATTGTGTCTAGACGACGACAATGTAGTATCGTCGCTCCTTTTTCACAAGAGTGGTGCTGAAAAAATAAAATGAGATTGGACAATCATCATGATACTACTAGGAGTTTACTATCACAACTAGATTATAGTTTGTAATGTACCGTATGAGACTATAAGAATAAGATAAATCGATGATTTTGACGTCTTCTTGGGAAGGACGAAACACGTTGTATATTTTAGGCATTGCTTCTTGGATGAATGGAACCGAGGCGAATTGGAAAATGAGAAGCCAAAGGAGAAAAGAGAGAGAGAAAAGGAGAGCAATTTTCAAGTTGCTGATGATGAGAAGGTCAGAAACGAATGAGAGAGAGAACGGCCAAACACACAATGCGAAGGTATGTCTGCAAATGGGAAGGATAAAAAGAAGGAGAACCAGCGTGTATATAAAAATGAAGCGATTCCCACATTCGTATCAGCAGGTGATTTCTCATAGATAATATGATTGATTCCGGCTACACTAGTGAAGCAAGTCGAATAATGCAGAACATCTGTCGGTTTTCATCTTTCATGAGCCAAACTACTACAGAACGAGATCAGTTCGCGCACAGTATTGTGGTGTATGCAGTATCCTCTTTGACTCCGAGGTCAGACATATATATGTCACTACGGCGAAACCCCGTCTCAGTTGTGACAGGGAGGCATACATAACGACGCGTATCATTCTGTTGGTCGATTGTGGAAAAAAAGGAAATACCTCCCCTTGTACAATTGATATTATTCTTCGGCATTCTACCGGAAATTTTCTAGTTTTCCATTTAACGATAAAGTGGACACGCGGCAAGAAGAACATGCTTCGAAGAAATAAACGTGGTGACGGGAAACATAGTTCGACTTACAATTTCCGAACAGTGCCTCTCACAATTTCCCAAAAACAAAACGATTTGCTTTCAATACATCATGCAGCCTTCCAAAACTAATATCTACAGCGGCAGCTTCCCAAATAACACCGATGATCGAAGCGGTGACGGTCAGCATGACGAAACTCATGCCAATTGGCATCAGCAGCAAAGTCTGAACGTCTCGTCAGCCCCCCTTGCGTTTCTTCATTCGCCTATCATATTATCAAGGGGAGACGGTGATAGCAATGCTTCCCCTGCTGAACAACGAAGAAAATGGGTAATTGATATCGTCGACGAAGCGCTTGATGTAATCAATGGAAAATATGATGATCGCGAATCGCTCCTCTTCAACTCCTCAAGCGGCCTTTCACCTAATTTTCCAAAGCAGTAAGGGTTCATATCATCAAGCACAGGAAAGGCCCATTAAAGCTTAAAGTGCTAAAATATGAAAATACACATTAAATAACATATACAAGCAATTATAGCAGAAGTGAATCCTCTACACTAATGTTATGATGAGGCTAGGTCCTGTGTTCAGAAGTTTGTTTGTCGTTTGGCCCACAGATCGAACTGCATTCGAAATCGCAATTGAAATGGTAGAACACTCGAGGGACGTAGCGATTGCGAGCGTGTGCCACGAGCAAAAGCCGAACCATGATGGGCTGGAATGAAAAAGGAGAAGTAAGATTAGCATGAAAAAACAAGCCTAGGACTAGTAGAGAAGAATAAAAGAAATAAGTAGAAATAAAGAAGTCGGAAGAGATAAAAAGCGAATGAGAAAACTACCGATCCTTTTCCATTCATTACGCGACAAGATGACCTTTGTGCAAAAATGATGCATTGCTACTGAGGTAGGAATTTAGGCGGAACTTTATTGCGATTATGGAAACTCGCGTATCACTTGCAAAATGGTCCTATATTAGGACATATCATGGCGATTGGAACCCAAACATCCTCCTCTACCGGTATGATAGCTTGCTTTGGTAAACTGCCACCGCACAGTACCCTGGTACGATACCGGTACCTGTAGTGAGGAAGTCTATTATATTGAGAGCATTCGACCAGAATATTTTGTGCAGTATCACACAGTATTATTTCCTTTTCTTCAATCAGTCCACCGGAATATTTCAAACAACCTTACGCCAAGTATATCTCGACAGATCACGTGTACTTTTGGTGGCATGCCGAATATGGATCTTCTTGCCAGCTGATATATTAAAAAATACGCTGTGTTAAAAGTCAGTTGGCCGAAACTTTTACATTCTCACATATTATAATAATTTCTACAACAATATATTCGAAACGACGTTTTTGAAAATCATGAAGCCTTCCAAAACTGATATCCCCAATGGTAACTACTCTAACAATACCGACACTCCCCGTCCATCACCCATATGGCAGCAGTTGTCCCTCGACCACTCACACAATCTCGCAGCCAATCAGCCATTAATTTGGGGGGCATCAACAGATGATCATCATGATGAAGCTGCCAATTGGCATCAGCAAAGTCTGAGCTTCCCAACTCCCCCTGCATTTCTTTCGCCTACGGGATTATCCAGAGGTCATGGTGATACCGAGGCTTTCTATGCTGAACAGCAAAGGAAACGGTTGATATAATCAATTTAAAATGTGATGATAATGGCGAGGAAGGGGGATCGCCTGGCAACTCAAGCCTTTCATCTGATCGTCCAAAACAGTAAGGGTTAACATCGAGCAATCCATAGGAGCAGAGCCAACGCTCGTCAACTCTTTGCATTTCCAAGTAAGCTCCAACGCAGTCACCACCATCCAGCTGGAAACTTCTTATATTGGCCGTCAAGGAGCAAGGGAACGATTCACGAAAATGGGACGACGGGCATGGCCCTTCACTATTACCATATTTTAGAAATAAAATAAAAGATCTTACATAAAATAGACGAGGCATTGTATTCCTAAACAAAAGCAATCGTCCCAGTAGCATTGTCATGTAGTAAGGTCTAGTTCAGAAGTGCGTTTGACGTTTTGCCCAAGTTTCGAATGGCGCCTGGTACGCAACCATTTGAGACCGCATATAGTGCAAACCTAAAACGGAAGTATTGATCTAGTTGACGCAATTATGAAACCGGAAGAACACTCGAGGGGCAGTAACGATGACGAGTGATGGAATGGGGAAAAGCCGTAAACATGGGCAGAAAGTGAAAAAGTTGAAGAAAGATGAGCATTGGAAAAACAAGTCTAGATTGGAGAAAATTGTCAAAGAAGCAATGAATATCATAGACAGTAAGAAGCAGAGAATGAGATAACTACCGCTACGAAATGGGCGAGTCAGAGCGATCGCCCCTTTCCATTCATACACGACAAGAAATGCGTGTGGAATGGTCTTGTTTGTGCACAAACGGCCCACAATGGTGGAATCCAACCATTCTAATGACAAACCTTGTTTCTGTACCTGCAGCCGTACCCTGCTACGCCTGCAGGCACCTGGTGAAGTGAAGGAGATTATTTTCTTGAGAGTAGATGAGTATTCGACTGGAATATTTTATATCACTTCCATAGTTCAATTATTGCCACTTTACCCATAACGACCACAACAACCCTGCACGAGCAGAAAGAAGTGAACATCACGTCCAAAAGTACACACTATATTTTCCGTTCCACCGGAAAATTTCAAGCAATATATATAATATATATAAAATATTATGACCAGAATATTGAGAAATCACGTGGCCACACGAATCTGCAACTTCTTGCCAGCTGATTTGGTGATGCGAAGTCAGTTGGCAGAAACTTGGACTTGCACTCATAATTTCCAAGGGACAAATTAACGTTTCTGAACATCATGCAACCACCTTCCAAAACTGATATCCCGCATGGTACCTATCCCAACAATGTCGATGCTCCCCGTCCATCACCCATATTGCAACAGAGGCTCCTCGGCCACTTACAGAATCTCACAGTCGATACAAGAGGTCGTGACAGCCATGAGGATGATGAAACTGCTGGTGCCAGCAGGAGCAGCATGATGCTCCTGTCTTGGATTGAACAAACAAGTCTGAGCGTCGGATTTCTATCGCCGATGAGTCTTCCAATCGCGCAGCATCGAAAACGGCCGATGGACTTTGTCAAAGAAGCGATTGCTGTAATCAATTCAGCAAAAGATGATGAGGACGATGACGATGATGACAATGACCACCACGAAGAAGGAAAATGAATGAGTATATTAAGCTTATATCAACTCAATCCTTCAATACAGTATGTTTTCGAAGAAGATTTATACTGTAAGATATCAATCCATTTGGGCACGATTTAAAAAAATAGAATGAAATAATATAGTATTAGATCCCAACTTCCATGAGATATCGGCAATGATGCCAACAAACTTTTCGTGTCTAGGCTGGGAGAATAGGCATGAGTATAACTTAATTTAGTCATGTATCACAATAGAAGAACCGATTCGCGTTATGATGTATCACTTCCTATGTTTCAATTATTGCCATCGACCCTAATGAGCAATTAACCATTCGTTATTCCCACATAAAGAGATCTGAATAATCAGTTCCATGGAATGGCATTACACATATTACCAACTTTTTATATCCTCATGGATGTTGTTTCTGCCGGAGGAACATTATCATATTGATAATATTGGGGTGGACCGCGTGGCTTTTGCATGTAACGGTATACCAAAGTACATGCAATCCCAAAGAGAAGGAATTTGAAAAAGAAACCACCACCACCGCTACCACCTTCTGCGGTCTTTTTTTCCAAGACTAGTTGGTCTTCCTCCTGTTGTTCAATGGCAGCCTCTTGTTGGGTACTAATGGCTCCAGTGGTATCCACCTGGCTGAGCATGCTACAAGCGCCAGAGCCAGGATTCTGACAGAGCAAGAAAAAGGCATAATCGCTGTATTGGTCGTTGCATTGGACCGAGGTAATCGGAAAGGTATCCGTCAGCTGCGAATAGGTAGGATCTTGACAATTTTGAACGTAGAGAATGACTTCCGTGACCTGGTAGGCATTCAACTGCTGAATGACATTGGTTCTGAAAAAAGATAGATCGGCATAGGGTTCAATCACAATTTGGACGCGGCCAGATGCCGTACGAGCAAATTGAGAATAGGCAGCGGCCCAAAAGCTCGAATAGGCATTCGAGTTGATCTTGTTGCAATCATTCTTGCGGTCCACACCACAAAAGACCAGATCGTGCATCAAGAATCCACCTGGTGTTTGTTCGGGAGTTACCAGTTCCACGGGTGCCATTTCACGGTGCAAGGCAAAGTTACTGCTCTGCTGCTGTTGTTGCTGTTGTTGTTGCTGCTGCTGATTGGAGTAGCCACCATATCCACCATATCCTCCACCACCGCCATTACCATATCCGCCATAGCCACCAGACATGTTGTTATTATTGTTACCATTTTGGTAGCCGTTATTGTTGTTGGTACTTCCACCAACAAAGGAACCATCATTGCCCGTCAACCAAATCAAAGCTTGATTGTTCGGCGAGGACATGTCGACCTGCCGGAAATAAGGTGCAAAACTGGTAATGGCGTCAATGTTGGCATCGGATTGACCATCCAAGACGCTCATGATAGACCCGACAACTTGAGGACATTGGTTAGCATTGACCATCTTTTCATAACAACGACCTGACAAAATCTCCTTCAAAAAGAGAGATTGCCCAGCATTATTATTGATATTGTTATTATTGTTATTCTGAGCGTTTGCAGGAGTTGACAGCAGAATTGTTGCTGTCAACGCTGACGCTAGAAGCAATGATGTCACTGGCTGGTGGCGTTTGAAAGGGTTCATATTAGCCATTGAGAAGGGTTTTGAAGGAATGGCTTTGTCACAGGATCAAGTGTTTGGGAAATAGATGATAAGACAGTCTATAATACGGCCTATACAATATATCGCTGAATGATGCTGATGCGATGTGTTGATAAAAATGCTGAAAATAATGCTGTCAGCTGAAAATGACAGGAGCGTCTGTCATAGCATACGTTCACGATTCGATTCATCCGATCTGTACTGCGGTCACAATTTTGAGATTTTTGAAAATGACTGTAAATCATCATATTTTAAATATACGCACATCATTCGTTTTGGATCTTAGTAGGAAATAGTAATCCATGGCAATAAGGGCAATCCATGACAATGGATTATCAAAGTCAAGACGATACTACTGACGATAACAGCAGCACACAATATGAGGGATTAGTATTCAATTACACCGGACAGAGACGCTTTGAAATTCCTTCCAATATCACTGTGCTGACCATTGAAGAATCATTGTTATTTGCATTTGCAGCAGTCGTGGTCGAACGCATTGAAGAAGCAGCCTTTGCCGATCAACACAAATTGAGGTCGGCCTTGATTCCTTCCACTGTTCAAAGAATTGAACGCGCTGCCTTTGCCAATTGTTCTTTGCTCAATGATCTGGAATTGGTGGAAGGTCAATTGGAGGCCATTGAAAGCATGGCCTTTGCTCGATGCACTTCCATTTCCGAAATATCCATTCCATCGACTGTGGAAGAGATTGGCGACCATGCCTTTTTGAATTGTACAGGCTTGGTAAATGTTAACTTTCAAAGAGACGGAACACTGAAAAAGATTTGTGAATATGCCTTTCGAAAATGTGAGGCTCTACAAAAGGTTGCCATTCCACCATCGGTCAATAGGATTGAAGAATTTTCCTTTGATGGATGCTCCTCTTTGGTCGAACTGAGCTTGTCCGTGGGGTTGCAAGATATTTGTCGCAATGCTTTTAGTATGTGCGTCTCGCTCAAGACGGTGGATATCCCTAGTACTGTAATCGTACTGAGTGAGGGAGCCTTTGCGAACTGTAAGGCGTTGGTGGAGGTCAACATGGTTTCTGGCTTGGAAGAGATTCGTGCGAATGTATTCGAAGGGTGCTGTTCGTTACAGGCAGTGGCTATTCCAGATACCGTCTCTTGGATTGGGGACATGGCCTTCAATTTCTGTATTGCCTTGGTGTCGGTGGAGCTTCTTCCAACCACAACTGAAATTCGAATGGGCGAAGCCGTCTTTAACATGTGCAAGAATCTAGTGAACATTTCCATTCCGAGTACTTTCAACGACCTCGAGGAAGGCGCATTTGTTGGATGTACACTACTCCAACAGAAATATGCGGGAAGACAAATCACCGAAGCTCTCAAGGAGAGATTCCAAGGGTATCCCATTCACGACTTGTGCTACCATGCCTCCACTACAACAGAGAAGGAACTGGTGTCGGCAGCTGCAGCAGCAGAAAATTCTGGCGATGATAATAGAGCAAGTCCAGATGATCTAGTGGATGTCTTTGGTATGACACCGTTTCATATATTGGCATCTGGTAAACAACACATGGATCTCTTTCGCACCCTCATGAATCTATATCCGACCGAGTTGCTGAGTCGCAAGGATCGCCGCGGGAACAGCCCTCTGGGATATTTGTGTATACATGTGTCCAAAGAAGCTCATGCCTTATTTCAAACAATCGTCCAACAAGAAATACTGGACATTGCAAATCAATTGGGGTTGCAAAAGTGGCGGATGGAAATATTGGACATGGCCAATCCATTGCAAGATGGTCACGAGGAATGGTCGTCTACCTCCTATATAAATCGACGCAAGTGCGTCGAAACGGTGTATACCAAACTAGAAAAGTATATTATTGTGGAGAAAACGTCCTTGCTGGAGGAGGCACTGTGGAAAGCAAACAACATTATGGACGACTCGATAACGACAACGACTACAAGTCGGATTGTAGATCGACGAGATGCTCGATTCACAAGCGGGGCATCCATTGTGATTCCACAAGTGACGATCTTCTTGGGGTACACGTACAATCCCAAGAAAAATTGAAGCAATGTATGTGAATAATGTTAAGTATGGGCAGCGACGTGGCTTTGCTGCAATACTCGAAAGGCAGAAGATGGAATGCATGGTCATGTATCTGTGTAATCAAAAAGTTTTGGTTATTTTTACTTTCACATATGAGTAGTATAATATATATTTGCACAGCGCGTGATGTTTCATCCTTGCGTAAGGTAGGGGGTAAGTAAAGTCAGTCACATTCATAGTATTGGCTCATCATGCCAACTATAGTATTCATTCCAATAACTGTCATTCTAGTGTCTCCTCTGACGTCTGTCATCTTGCTTGAGGTCACCCTTGTAAATTTCATCGGTATCCTTCTCTTCTTTCTTGTCCTTGTTCTTCTTCGTTGGGGCCATCTTGACCTTGTCCGTCTTCTTCTTTCCGGCCTTTTGCTTGTAGACATAGCCTTCTTTCACATTGGTGATACCCATTCCAGAAGCTTGGAGAGATGCATCAAGCTCATCAATGAATTCTTGAGAATTGACGCTGCTCTTCTTGGAACCCTTCGTGCTGGAACCCTTCGTGCTACTCTTGAGGGCACGGTGTTTGCGTCCAGTAGTAGCGGGAGTTTTGTAAGAAGGGACAGTACCCCGGATACCAGATCGAAGCTTGCGCTCGCCCTTTTCTTCCTCATCGTCACCGCCAAAGAGGATTTCGTCTTCTGCTGCGCATCCATCGCAGGCAAGAGTCGTCTTGATGCCCATTGTCAAGTGCTTGGCACCCTTGCTATCTTGAACAAGAGCTTGTTCGATAACGGTTGCGTTGGCCATGATACGTTGGTAGTAGTCCTCACATCCATCAGAAACTTCATTGTACACAGAGGAAACAGTATTTTGGACTTGATTGAGTTCGGATTCAGTTGCTTCACGTTCCATGCCTTCCAAATTCAGAATCACATCGGCCGATTCAAAGTCAACGGTTCCATTGGCCGAACAAGAATAGTCAGTGGATGCTAGACCCTGCAAGCTCTTTCCCATTTCTTCTTCTTCTGCTTTTTTAGCAAATGAGCCACTGACCAAAGCAGCCAAAAGGAGGGCCAAGACAATGATGATGCAAATACGTTTCTTGGTCTTGCTCTCCTTGACCACGGCACGGTCAAGGTCCGTGTCACTGTCGGTTTCACTTCCAGTATCAGAGTTCCTGTCCCAGTTCTTGCTAGCCTTGTCCATCTTGTCTGGATCGGCAATAACTTCAATTGCTTCGGCATGAATGGTTCGCGATGAGGACATTCGTTTCTTATTCTTGTCGACGGGACGCGCCGTAGGAACATGTGTGGCGCCAGGAGCGTCCGAGGGGGCAGAAGCGTTAGGGGCTCCTTCTCCAGAAGATAACATTCCAGTCCAATCCAAAGCTGACCACATCTTATTGTATTTTCGTGTTGGTGTAAAGTGGATTGGTGGAGGGAGACGATTTTGTGATCAAGGAGGAAGGGAGTTTAGGTTGGAGGCAATCCCGAAATTGTGTGAGCGAGGCTGTGGATTGGCGATTAAAGACCCGGATGTGTATAAATCTGAAGGCATTTTGCGATTCATTTTTATATCATTTCACGAACCATGCCGGCTCTTTCGCTAAATAGTACTTTAGTAGTCTCCGTGCGGTAAATATCTCCGAGCTCCGACAGTCATAGTCAATATTGTCCGAGAGGAATATTATGACCGAAGGCATATGATTATGATCATCGTCGCATCGTCGCATTTTGATGCTCATCCTCATCGCATACAGTAGTTGACACTCGACATTTTCGCTCATTCATTCACCACGCAACTCCATGGACGATACAACACAAGAAGTGCAAGAAATGACATCGAAAGGAAATCAAGATCACGACGAATCGACGATCAAAGAGGAAGAAGAATCATCGTCATCGTCATCATCAAGTGAATCATACGAAAGTGAAGAAGAATCAGAAGAATCAGAAGAATCATCAAGTGAACGAGATGATGAGTCGCCAAACAAAGACGATGAACAAGAGATTGACGAATTTGTCGAATTTGTATACAGAAGCGAAGATCAAGAAATTACAGAGACTATCAAACAAACTATGACAAAGTTGATTGTGCGCGGGCCTAATGTAAAGACTATTGGAAAGGAGGCCTTTAGGGAATGTGAAAAGCTGAGAGAGATTGATTTCACCGAAGCAACTGCGTTGGAAACGATTGGAGAACAAGCCTTTGCCTATTGTCCCAGTCTCCTTGCTTTCAAGTGCCCGTCCAATGTCACGACTATTGGAGAGTCTGCTTTTGATAGAAGTGAAAAACTAAAAGAAATTGATTTCACCGAGGCGACTGCGTTGGAAACGATTGGAGTTGGTTCCTTTTTCAAGTGCGCTAGTCTTCTTGCTTTCAAGTGCCCATCCAATGTCAACACTATTGGCGCATGGGCCTTTGGGGAATGTGAAAATCTGAAGGAAATTGATATCACCGAAGCAACTGCTGCGTTGGAAACGATTGGAAATAATGCCTTTTCTGACTGCCCAAGTCTCTATTTCGAATTTGTTTACGAAAGGGAAGATCAAGACATACCGTTAGCCATCAAACAAACCATGACAAAGTTGATTGTGCGCGGGCCTAATGTCAAGACTATTAAAGAGAAGGCCTTTGAGAACTGTGAAAAGCTGAGAGAGATCGATTTCACCGAGGCAACTTCGTTGGAAACGATTGGAGAACAAGCCTTTAGCGCTTGTCCTAGTCTCCTTGCTTTCAAGTGCCCATCCAATCTCAAGACTATTGAACTTGCCGCCTTTGCGAGTTGTCAAAATCTAAAGGAAATTGATTTCACCAAGGCAACTGCGTTGGAAAAGATTGGAGATGCAGCCTTTGCCCATTGTCCTAGTCTTGCTGGTAGTTTCAAGTGCCCATCCAATGTAAAGACTATTGGAACTTTTGCCTTTGCGGACTGTGAAAAACTAAAAGAGACTGATTTCACCGAGGCAGCCGCTTTGGAAAATATTGGAATTGGTGCCTTCAACAACTGCCTAAGTCTCGAATTTGTTTACGAAAGCGAAGATCAAGTTATACCAGAAACCATCAAACAAACCATGACAAAGTTGATTGTGCGTGGGCCTCATGTAAATACTATTGGACAGGAAGCCTTCAGTGGATGTGAAAAGCTGAAGGAAATTGATTTTACCGAGGCGACTGCATTGAAAACGATTGGGGTAAGGGCCTTTGCCTATTGTCCTAGTCTCCTTGCTTTCAAGTGCCCATCCCATGTCAAGACTATTGGACTATATGCCTTTGTGGGTTGTCAAAATCTAAAGAAAATTGATTCCACCGAGTCCACCGCTTTGGAAAAGATTGGATTCTCAGCCTTTTTCAGCTGCCCTAGTCTTGAAAAGGTTTACCTTGCTCCCAACGTGACGGTTGTCGAGAAGGATGTCCTCAAAGAATGTCCCAATCTCAAATGTTTGAAGATTCCTAGTGTGAATCCAGCGATTCGCATTCGATTGTACACACAACTTGGCAAGGATCAAAAGCATTTGATTAATTGGGATGCTACAGTGAATGTCTATGCTTCCAATCCAATCAAGAGCTCTGAATTACTGGAGAACTCGGGGGAAGAAGCCTTGATTCTTCAACAAGTCAGAGCAAATTATATTGGTTCCATTGTTGATGGGTCAAGGCGTTTACTTTCCATTTCGGAACGCAATGGGTGGTTACAATTCTTGGCGAACAATGTAGGCGACGGAAACAATGACCCCGACATGAGCAAGTTAATATACCATCTGAAAACAACTGAGGATATCGGGAAAGTCCGACAACTCGCCGAGACCAAGGATCAATCCGAGCGTGTTGCAAAGTCGGTGGCATCGAAACACATCCAAGCAGTGTTTCAAGCACGATTGTTCTTTCTCGGTCGTTATGATATTGCAAGAGGACCACCCATTCACCAGTCGGCAACTTGTGTTGTAGTGAAAGCAACGGATGCTAAGATGAGGGACTACTTTGAAAAAAAGTATGAACCATATGAAGGAAAAGAAGTAGACAAGAAATTGTTCAAGGAGATATTGAGCATGATAGAGCTTATTCCACATGACAAGGAAAACATCAACCACCTATTCCAACGGGCAGATGTCGAAAAAGATAAAAAGATTTCCAAAGAAGAGTTTGTGAACTTTTGCCTTGCCGAAATTGGTGGGACTGTGGTTCTAAAGTTTATGCGGAACAAGGATCAGTTTCGCCGAGAAGTGGATAGCCGCAAAGACAATAAATTGGATTCGAAATATGTGGTTGGTAGTATCCGAAGCCATGATGAAGAGAGCGATGCCAATTTGGTCCAATCACTAAAGGACTCAATCCTACAAGAAGATGGCAACGGCACATCATCATTTCTAAAAAAGGACGGTGCCAAGGCAGAGGATTACTGCAACGTGTTGGTGATGCCTTACGGAGATCGAAATTTGGACACAATCTTTCGAAGTGAGCGGCTCGATATTCTGACAATTCAAACACTTGCGAAGGAAATCGGAGAAGCGGTGGCACACATACATGAGAAAGGACTGATCCATGGGGACTTGAAGATGTTGAACGTCGTCCGCATTAATGGGCACATGGTATTGATTGACATGGATGCTTCTGCGAAGATTGGGGAGGATTTCGCTGGTGAGAAGTATTCGTCAGGTGTCATTCCTCCTGAAATGATTTACCAGCTGGCAAACCATAAAGAGAAGGAACAATACATTTCATACTTCCAAGATCAAAACGAAGAAGAACAACAAAAGCGTGCCCCGAAGTTCAGCAGAATCCCCACTATCCAAGGATATGCAGTCAAATCATTTTTGGGACATGACGAGACGACAACATTTGAGGATCGACAGACTGGAAACATGGTACCTAAAACAAAACGTATGGTGACCTCAAAAGGTAACTTACCGATGTTTGAGCTGGTTGGGGCGGATAAGTCGTTCGATGTCTGGTCTTTTGGTGTTCTCTTGTATACGATGTGCAGCAAGGAGCCTTTGTTCCGAGTGAACACTGATGATGATATCACTGATGGTAATTCGATGCGAGAGTTGTTCCATTGGGGACAAGATGATGTGGAAGTTGACTCAATTCTTGAGAATAGCATTCAAGACGATGCGGCAAAAAAACTGCTGAAGCAAATTCTTAAACGCAATCCCAAGGATAGGCCACCAATGAAGAAAATTCTTCTCGATCCTTTCTTTACTGGCAAGACTACCGATGAGTTGACAGAAGTGGTAAAGGAAGAGTTTCGAAAGACACAATCACTAGTACTTGAGAACCGGCAAATAATGCAACATGGATTCTCCAAGATCCACGAATCACTAAAGCTTGTCCTAAGCCATCAAAAAGCCGCCAACAATCTTTTGAAAGGGATCTTCCAAGGGAAGAACAATTCACAACCAAAGTATCTTATAATTCTTCCAGCATTCGAACAAGACAATCAAGAGAAGCGGTTCTCTAGATTTCTGTCAACGATGAAGGAAACTGTAAAAGTCAAAACCAAGGCAAGACTATGCTTCATTTGTCCTGTATCGCTTCAACCCGTTTTGGGAAAAGATGGAAAAGCGATTGGGTATGATATTGAATTGGCCAAGGATTGGGTCAAGAAATATGGGCCTGCTATTCTGATTGGCCTGAAGATTGTCCAAGTAGGACTTGCAGTGGGCCGTGGATTCGGCCTCCCCCTCCCTTCATTGAGTGGGGCTGAAGAAGGATTGAAGGAGACTTCTAATCTTTTTTCAGAGATGCAAGGGTTGTTGGTTGAAGGGATAGGAGGCGATGCCGAGGAAGATGGCCTTGCGGATATGATGCTGGAAAAATTCACAGACCGAATCGATAGTGCAGCCTCGGCAGATGGTCCAGGAGCCATGAAAAAGAATCATCAAGACAGGATTCAAAAGTCGTATGAAGGCATTGGTACTCTCATTAAGGACGAAAAATTCGAACGCTGTGGTCTTGTGCAGGCAATCAGTAGCAATGGGAAGGAATATGAGTATGTGCACCCTGCTGTTGAACCCCTCTTTGAAAAATTTGGGTCAAAATGCTTTGAGAAGTCGATGGAAGAAAGGGAAAAGGAAAATGCCATATTGGCTGCGAAAGCTTTTAGTGAAAAGAAGAAGCATGCTGAAAAGGGAAGCGCCGCAACTGGGGGCAATGGAACAACAAAGCGTGGGACTTTGGCATCGTCGGTAGCAGCACCGCAACCAGGAAGTGGAAGTCCTATCAAATTGATGATTGAACATCATAAAGGCGAGGTAGAGATGACAGCGGACAATGGAGAAATAAGGGCAAAATCAGCAATCTCGTCGTCTAACGCTGACAATGTCTTCATTGCACGCTTGGAAGACAAGCTCACAAAGTTAGAAGGGAAGATTGACTCTACTAATGTGCTCAAGTTACAAGGGATACCAGAAGGATCGAACCGTGTGGTTCACAAAGGCTGGTTACGCATTCGAAGCCGTTGGCCTCCCTATCTATGGAAGGAACGATATGTTGTGGTCTACAAGGACGGCAGCATTACACACTATCCGAATGCTGGTTCATCGTTTTCTTTTGTCAATTGGAAATATATGGAGGATGGAGCCACAATGGAGCTACGTTCTGCGAAAGAAAAAGTGATTGCCACAGCCAAACTGTCGACGCGATGCTCCAGTAAAGTAGCCGAGTGGCTTCAGGGGAACAATTGGAAGTTCAATAATGAGCGATCTACCACCACTACCACCACCAATTCAAAGAATCGAAAAGCACGGATCGGCCCCACTGGGAATGTCACCAACATTGATCCGCTATTGGCCGACACTTATGAATATACCGATTAAAAAAGTTTGAACATTAAAATTAAAAAAAACCAATTTGAATGTGATAGTCCTAGGTCTCAATTTATATTTTAAAATATACAATCCAATTTTAAATTTCTTTGTGAAGTCGTCCTGTCCTATCATATAGGTATTATTTGCTGATGAGTGAGTAGCACATACAGCTACTGTTGTGGCATGAGGATGACGAGTGGTGTGGCTTATTCAATAGATAGGTGTACCGGTGAGCGATACTAGCTGTATGCATGTGCGACATTGAATGAGCTAGAATTGGTGAAGACTAAAAAAGAACGGCTAGTATTATAGTTTGACCATTGAGGAAGGCAATCCCATTATTCCACCGTGCACGACCCTCTTCCTCTCTCCCCTACACGATTGATTCCGTCGCACTTGATAGATATGGGAATTGACTCATATGACTAACATTTCCCGGCCGTTCGATATTTGCAACGCGTCTGTATGATATATGCCATATGGTTTGCATCAGTATAGTGCGAGATTATATAATAATATATACGTGGTACACATTACCGTATCACAATTTCTCACAAGAAGGAAAGCTGTCGCTCGTTCGAACATTGCTGAATGCAGGCGCCGACTTGAATGCCAGAGACGATGATGGACACGCACGCAATCGCATATGATAGCATGTTGTGATGGTGATTGCGAGATGGTCAAACTGCTACTTGAGAAGGGTGCTGACGTGAATGCCAAGAGTGAATATGGAACAACACCATTGCATGCAGCGTGCATTCGTGGTCATTTTGAGATGGTCAAATTGCTACTCGATAACGGTGCTGAAGTGAATGCCATAGACGATGATGGAACAACGCCACTGCATATTGCATGCAGTTGAGGCGGTCCAATTGCTACTCGAGAAGGGTGCGGACATTCATGCCAATAATGAATATGGAGCAACGCCATTGCATATTGCATGCCATTATGGTCATTTCGAGATTGTCACATTGCTACTCGATAACGGTGCGGACTTTCATGCCAATAATGAATATGTAGAAACGCCATTGCATATTGCATGCAGTGAGGGTGATTTAGAGACGGTCAAATTGCTACTCGATAACGGTGCGGACATTCATGCCCGAAACAACACCTCTACACACACCATTGCATACAGCGTGCATTCGTGGTCATTTAGAGGCGGTCAAATTGCTACTCGATAACGGTGCTGACATTCATGCCAAACATGATAATGAATAAGACACACCATTGCACAAGGCATGTGATATAGGTCATTTCAAGATTGTCAAATTGCTACTCCAAAAGGGTGCTGAGGTGAATGCCATAGACGATGATGGAACAGCGCCATTGCACAAGGCATGTGATAGAGGTAATTTCAAGATAGTCAAATTGCTACTGGAAAAGGGTGCTGACGTAAATGCCAGAGACGCTGAAGGAAAGACAGCATTACATAAGACATGCAGTGAGGGTCATTTTGAGATGGTCAAATTCCTACTCGATAACGGTGCTGACATTCATGCCAAACATGATGATGAAGACACACCATTGCACAAGGCATGTGATAAAGGTCATTTCGAGATTGTCAAATTGCTACTCCAAAAGGGTGCTTATGCTCATGCCAAAGCCACACTTGGGATGACTCCATTTGAGATGATGTGTTGTTGCAAGGATGAATTCGACCTGCGATGGTCATGTTGCTAGCTAGTCCAAAGGTCATGCTGTGATGGTCATTTGGAGGTGATCAAGAAGCTGCTTGTCTAAGAACGGGTGCTGGTGTCTTGGCATGCGAAATCAATCGACGATGCCAATGATGAAACACAGTCCGACTTTCTAATATTTTAGAATATGAATTATGCAATGAATGGAATTATTATTGGTATTCGAATACTCTGCTTTTGGACTAGTAAACCTTGCGTTTTGTTGCCAAGGTATCAAGCATCATCGCATCGCATGGCATGAATGGGATGCGATGCGATGCCTACAAGCGTAGATGGCGATCGCATTCTTGCTTAATGATCGGAAAATCCTATATATTATGCTCCTCGCACTCCAACCTGATTGCAATCGTGCTGTATATACCCTCACGAATTGTCTTCTATCTGCATATCATATCCACATTGTTCATGCGCCACTCAGTCTACAGTATAGACGCCATGAATCATTATGGCAAATGCCGCTTCTTCACTTGGTGTACAAGGAGCTTTTGTATTGCATTCTTCGTTGATGACCTCTTTTGGCCGCAAGAAAAAACGGGGCGCTACCTATCATTGCGTTGGTGCTTGTAATTATTATTGTTCCAAGCTCTAATGCTGCTGAATCCTCGGGACCACGTGGTGGATGCAAAACAAGAATACCACAATTTATTCCCAGTAACATGTCCATTGCCTTTCCTGTCATCATAATTGTTGGAACGTGTATTATAGATATAATACTTTTGCAAGATTATTCGTCGACCTCTTCGACCAGTGTCACTTCTTCGACAATCGTACCGGTACTGTACGTACATGCGCGCGATACTGTCTTCTGTTATTAGTCGATTCAATAAAGTTGAGCGAGTCTATACATACTGTAATATACCGGTAACGGTAAGCATCACTATGAGCCAATAGTTCATCACAATGCAAGTCATGGAAGATGAGAATGCTGAAACAGAACAACCAAACTTGCTTCAGCAAGAACGACAAGAACGAAACGAAGGCATCAATAATTTTGATGTCAGAAGAATTCCTCAGGAACAACCCATGATGATTGCTGATGAGGAGCTACGCAATGTGATTGATGGTAGTGCTCAGCCATTGCAGCAAGTGGGTCCTCAAGGAGATTTATGGCAGCGACAAGTGGATCCCTCGGCTTCTAGACTATTGAGTCCATCCAATCTTTCCCGTGTCATGGCACGTTCGGAAGAAACTCTAAGGCGACGACCTCCTCGTGATCATCGTACGCGTGAAGACGAATCGCTTTCGATGATGAGACGCCTCAACATCAATGAAGTCGAACGAACCTCAGTTCCCGAACAGCACAATAATTCTATTCCAGTAGACGATGATGACTCGTCAGAAGCCCCCACTCCAGCCACTTGGTCTACTGTTCCAACGTATGGAGGGACACCACCGTCAGAACGATCACGTACGTATAACGTTGTTGCTATTATTGTATCACTGCCTGTGCAGAAGATTCAGTCATACCGCATATCCATATCCATACTATGCTTTGCTTTGCTAACCGATTCTTTCCCATCTGTCTGTGTACCATCACCTATGATGCCTACCTACACCGACACCGACACCCATATATGTAGTCCACGCCGCTGCTGTCTTGAATAATGTGTTGTATGTCTTTGGTGGCTACGACGGCGTTGGTCGGGTCAATACCTTTCACGCGTATTCCTTCCAAGAGAAGCGATGGTCGCCCGTATTGGCGGCAGCTCAAAGTGAGCCACCGCCATCCCCACGAGATCGACATGTAGCCTTTAGTTTTGGAAACTCCTTCTATGTACATGGTGGCTTTGATGGGACTTCCCGAGTCTCGGACTTTTGGCGATTCGACTTTTCCTCCATGACTTGGAGACAAGTGGCGGCAGTTGGGCGGTCCCCGTCACCACGACATTCCCATGCAGCCATTGTTCATGCTAATTCCTTTTATTGTTTTGGAGGATATGATGGTTCGTACAAGTAAGTTGTGATATTATAGTTCATGGCGCAATTGAAATTATTGTATCATTCGATGGAATCAGTGTCTGGGATTGAAATGATGGTCGGATGTTTCGTGTCGTTTCATGATTTGACTTGACTTGACTTGTTCATTGTGGACAGCTCTACACTATAATTATGGCTCACTCCGAAATTTCACTTTCTGATCCAACCACAAATTATAGATCCGACTTGCATGAATTTAACTTTGACACTCTGGAATGGAGTGCGGTGCAAACCACTGGACGACGACCAAGGGCCAGATATCGAGCGACGACGGTGGTTCACAAGGATTATATGATATTGTTTGGAGGTCACGATGGGAATCGTCATTTGAATGACACTTTTATATTTGATTTGGTGAATAAGGAATGGTCCTGCCTCGTCACGGATGGCATTTTGCCATCACCGAGGGATTCCCATGTCTCGGCAATCCATGGGAATAGCATGTATATTTTTGGAGGCAGCAGTGGAAGTGCCTTGAATGATTTACACGAACTCCAGCTGCCTACAAAAGAATCATCAGTGGCCAAATGGTAAGCTTTGGAAGTATGATGATTTGCATTCATGCATGTCTATGTATATATGCTTTGACCGTATTATTGTCTACTCATGCTGCCCATTCTTACGTTCCACCTTCTCCATTCCGTTTCGTCAGGCGCACCGTCGAAACATGCAAAAGCAACCAACCTGGGTATCGTTTTTGTCACGTTGGAGTGGTCCATTCGGATTCCTTCTTTGTCTTTGGAGGTTACGATGGATCCAATCGCCTGCGCGACTTTATCAAGTTTGATATTTCCGTCCATGACTTGTCGTTTGACGTTCCGCCTTCCACATTGATTTCGGAATTCCGTGCCATGGTGGACGATGATTCCTTTTCGGATGTGACTATTCTGGTTGAAGGCACGCCCATTTATGCTCACAAACTCTTGCTCATGCGATCACCGTACTTTCGGGCTCTCTTTCTAGGAGAAATGAAGGAATCCACCATGGCTACTGTGCGAATTGAACAAGTTTCCCATCCCATCTTCTTGCAGGTCATGGAGTACTTGTATACAGATCAATTGAAGATTCCTGTGGAATCTGCAATGGAACTCTTTGAGGCCGCAGATCTCTTTTGCATTCCCCGTCTGAAACAAATGTGCGAACGACGCATCCTCCAATCTATTTCGCCTCAAAATGCAGCATCCATCTTCCATGCGGCAGATGTGCATTCTGCCATTGCACTGAGAGGAAAAGCCAAAAAGTATATCTTGTCACATTTTGAATCAGTGTCCAAGTCACCAAGCTTTGAGAATATGGGACGAAGCAACATTGATTTGGTCTTTGAATTGCTTCAGAGTCGATGAAATTACAAGAGGAAGAATAAGATGCCAGTCTGTCAGTCTCCCCCAATCTGTGTCGAATTTCTTCACGCCCTTCATCTTCTTTTCATATCCTACCGTGCCGTACATTGTGACAGCTAGCTACAATAATAATACGGCCGTCAACTGATAGTTTTGATGAGTGTTGATGTTGAGTTTGGTAGTGCGGGTATTATAATATCACTATAGGATACCGTATTCTCTGACTTCTCAAATATTTGGTATTATTACGGTACTGTGGTAGGTGCATGTATCGCCTATATTGAATATCAATCCTCTGTTCTCGACTGCTTGGTGCTTGGGTATAAGCTGGTCGAATGAGTCATGCAGATATCCGTTTCTTCGCAATAAAAATAAATCTCATCGAATAATGAATCTCTCAGTATAGCTATAATAAGTCATTTTGTATGAACCATCGAAGTGTTTTCCATGTTGGCAATACCATACCAGGACTCTCATATTCTCACCTCATCTATTCCATCATATAGTACTTCAAATCATCAATCACCTCGTCAACCATTTACTCTGCCACTCCTAAGAAGAAAAGCTGAAGAATGT
This sequence comes from Cylindrotheca closterium, assembly GCA_933822405.4. Lineage (NCBI taxonomy): Eukaryota > Bacillariophyta > Bacillariophyceae > Bacillariales > Bacillariaceae > Cylindrotheca > Cylindrotheca closterium. The sequence goes on along the minus strand of CAKOGP040000003.1, from coordinate 61,253 downwards.
CGCAAGAAACCGCCCAGCTGACGATTCAGGAAAAGGCACAAGCTGTCTACGAGCAAGCCCCTGGGACCTTAAAAGACTTTGAGTCAGCCTACATTTTCAGCTCTGGAACTGCCAAATGTCGGGATTTTCCAAAGTTTGACACTTCTGAAATTAAAATGGGAGAATTGTTAGGGACAGGTGGCTTTTCAGGTGTCAAGGAAGTCTTGGAGATTGAATTGCACAATGACGAAATAATCCATCATGCCGATGAGAGTAATAATAATGACAAGGGCGTCGAACAAGACCATCACCATCACTATGATGTATCCACGGCCCGTACTCACATGGCAAAGCACACACAACGCCTTGGAAGTGCTCGATATGCCATCAAGCGCCTGAAAGATGATCTGGACGAGTTGGAACGAGCACGAGGAGCCCTCGATTTGGCAATTGAAATCAAACTCATGAGCGCCTTTTGGCATCCCAATATTGGTGAGTGAATGAATCATCTGATGATAACATACATGCACAGACTGATGAATACACCCTCGACCCTCGTGTGTCGTTCTGACAAAGTGGTTGCTAAATTATCGTCACTAACATATAATGTTCGTGTTCATCCATGTGTGACAGTGAAAATGCGAGGAACCTCCAATACAGAAATGATGAGCACCGAGACCTTCATGCAAGTATAAGCAAGAAAGAGTGACACGACACATAATACTTGACGACTATTGATTCTCACTTATTGCTGCTGCTTCTCGCAACTTGAAAATTAGTGTTATGGATCGGCTCTATGGCACTCTGAATGACAAGATTGAAACTTGGCATCAAGAAATGGCAATGCTCACAGGTTGCTGCGGAATCAATAAGAAGCATCCGGCATTTCGTGATTCCTTGAAGGCTAGGTTGTTGGTGGCCTACGATTTGAGCGTCGCCTTTGCCTATTTACACAATTGTCGGTACGTCTCAACTATTGCATTGGAGGAATATCGTTGATGCAACAAATAAGTCGAATGCTGATGATGATTCGAACTCATCCCATATCTCCCTCCTCCATTTCCTCCTTTCCTTCTTTGTTTCATCACTATTATCATCGTCATCGTCATCGTCATCGTCATCGTCATCGTCAGCCTTGTATATCGAGATATCAAACCAGGTACGACCAAACACAACGACCTATCAGTAGGCAAACTACAGTTGCTTCAAACACCAATGCGCCACGTCTATAATTCTCACTCGTGTGTTCATTGCTTTTGCATGCCTTAGAAAACATTGGATTTGATATTCGAGGAGATGTCAAGATCTTTGACTTTGGTCTCTGTCGATCGCTGGAAGAAAAAGACAAGTGCAAGGACGGAGGAAGCGGATACAAGTTGACCGCCAAGACTGGCAGTATACCTTACATGGCACCGGAAGTAGTATTGAATAAGCCATATGACGAATCGGCGGATGTCTTCTCCTTTGGTATTTTGTTATGGGAACTCTTGACCTTGGATTGGGCGTTCAATGGTCTGTCCACAAAGGATTTCTTTATTCAGGTGGCCAAGCACGGTCAGCGGCTACCGATTCCCAAGAATGCTCCACCCATGACTCGATCCATCATGCCAGAAGCATGGCATGCAGATCCTTCCTGTCGTCCGACCATGAGACGAATAGGAGCTGTGATTCGGGGTGAACTGGAGGACATTGATGATGCCGCGGAAGTTGTGAATCGGACTCAGCACATGATCAATCGATCCAATCATTCTCTACAAGGATTCAGCCTGAGCAGGCATAAACGAAAGGGCTCCTTGAGCAATAGTCGGAAAGGGAGAGACTCGCTTCATAGGAGTGAGTCACTCCACAGGGGTGAGTGATATACATGTATGTAGCTCAATTAATGAGGAGGGATTACTATTTTTATGTCATTTCATACTGTACTGTAGTATACTGTAGGTATAATAATAATCACGAATTCAACAGAAAGAAGTACTTCATTAGGCCCTGTTTTGAATTCTTGTGATGATATATGATGGCTGTGAAGACTTTTTCTTGATGCGAACGTCATCAGAATACCGTACCAGGTACCTATACAATACAATATAATACTTTTCAATCAAAAGACAATGTCGACCTCAACTTGCATCATCTTGTGTACCATTGCGACGATACTGTTGAATGCCAGCCCCTCAACAGGCTTTCAAACGAACACATGCAGACGAAGGCACATTGATTTGCATCGGCACAATACGTACCGGTATCCAAGACATCATGCCTTTTCAGCATCATTAGCATCATCATCATCAAGGCTGTTCTCCATGATTGAGAATACTGATAGTGAGATTCAAGAATTAGAAGCAATTCAAGAAGAAATTCAAGAAGAAATTGAGGAATTAGAAAATGCCGCTTTGTCAAGAAGTGCTGAATCGCCTACAATGATTACTTCCGATCGTCTCAGGCACCACCACGCACATCGAACAAACCTTCGAATGAAGGTATTTGCTACCTTGAATGATCCAAGGATTGAATTGTTGGCAGCCGCATCCGTCATTCTCTCCACCTTTTTGGTGGCTGTCAGCACTTTGGACAATTTATCGATCGAGGCCTATGCCGCTATTGATGATGCCGTGATTGGATTGAACGTCCTGTTTACGATAGATTTCTTTGTCCGATGGTATGCTGCAGGTCAATTCAAATTCATCTATCTGACGAAACCTCTGGCCATTATTGATCTATTTGTGGTAATCATCCCATTATTTCTCGGTTCTGTCATGCCCATGCTGGATGGCTTTGGGTTAATGGGAGATTTTGTACCAAATGTTTCGGAAAGTTCTGGCCTCCAAGTTCTATTGTTGCTACGAGTATTGCGACTGAAACGAGTGTTGACGGACATTCAGACATTTCGACGCTTCGCAGGAGCCATTGGAATTCGACGGAGCGATGTCCGACCATATCAGTTGCAGCTATCCAGGGTCCTCTTGTCCATTTTTACTTTGCTGAGCGTAGCCTCGGGTCTCATCTATACCGCCGAACACGCTGTCAATCCAGCCATTCCAGATTATTTCACGGCACTTTACTTTGGCCTAACTACCTTGACCACAGTTGGGTTTGGTGATATTGTCCCAGTCACGTTCAATGGACGGTTAGTGGTATGCGGGTCCATTCTAGTAGGCATTGCCGTCATTCCAGCACAAGCTGCCAAACTTGTGGACGCCATTGTTGCCAGTCAAGGATTGGCAGAAGATGAAACGATTGGAACAATGACCAGGAGTACATCGCTGCTGACAACGAAAAAATCAAGAGGAGATACGGATAGTCCTACGAATGGATTGGGACCAAGTGGGGCCGACTTGGAAGTTCCTCCCAAAGATGTCAAGATGGAGAATACAGGGAATGCTGCCTCCTACAAGGTTTGTGGCAACTGTCGGGCCACTGGCCATAGAATGGACGCTACCTTTTGCTTCAATTGTGGATCTAAAATATAGCATGAGAATATGCGAGGTCGTTATAGTATTCGAATATTAGGGTTTTCTCACCACAGTATAATATCTTAAAATGTTTTTCAATATTGATTTGCATATAAAACGCCTAAATCAGATGAAATACAACACTACTTTGACCGGTCTTCGGAATGCCTAGATATTGTACGCAGATGCAGATGCAGGTGCACCACCCTACCCGTACAATCAAGCAGGTAATAATATATACCCGGTACCGTTGTAATACTGCGTATATACAGGAGCGGCCTGAAATGGCAGGCTTGCTGGGAATGTCCTCAGCGATGTCGTATAGATTGCCTATCAAGGATGACGGAAGCTGACTTGCCGGTGACAGACTCTGCGCAATGCAGAGCTTGGGCTTCGCTGAAAACGAGCCTGCCTAAAGATTCATTTCATTCGTGGACGTTCCGTTGAAATGGGTGAACTTCGTCGGACACTTCGTCGGACCGACGAAACTTCGTCGGACCCGACGAAACTTCGTCGGACCCGACGAAACTTGGTCGCATTAGAAACAGGGTAGATTATTTTTAAACCTCTTGATCGGATTAATCCTAAATCTATTACTCAACTGAGTACAATTCGTGGTTGACGTTTGAATTTCTGAAAGCATGCAACTTCGGCATATTGCTGTGGAGAAATAAAACCTGCCATTTTCTATTTTGTGACCGTTTCTTGTTTTGTACTCGTAGGTGGTATTAAAATACCGTTTTTTGCCGTTGTTGCTTGTCATTCTTCTTGGACCAGCTTGCGTGCAACGGTATGCCAACCATAGAATTCATTTAGAATTTTACATCGATTCTTGCGAGCTCCGAAACCAGTTTCGTCCATTTTGTCCATTTCGTCCATTTCGACGAAGAATAGTCGGACTCCGACGAGAATAGTCGGACTCCGACGAGAATAGTCGGACTCCGACGAGAATAGTCGGACTCGACGAAGGGTCGACTATTTTCGTCCATTTGGACGAAGGTTCAACGGTTCGGAAGCATTTAAAAAAGGCACGCACGCCGAGTAGTTTTGAAAAGAAAGACGCGCCAGTCAACCAAACTTGTGTAAAAAATTGAAGACTATGCTATTCCCATCATTTTGTCCGAACGACACCCCCTAAAAGCTGACTCGGCGCGTGTAGGTCCAGTTACAGGCCGCTCCTGTAGAATAATACATAAAATACAAAACACTAAAACAGTACATTTTAAACTAAACAAGTACCTCAAAGGTCATTCTTCTTCATCAACATCAGTCATTGTTGGCATCAAAAATAAAACTTTGACCGCACATGCAGGTATAGTACGGTAGGTAACAGTACTGGTACGAGATACGCTGGTGCACCAACGTAAAATCAAAGAAAAGTAAAAATACCGCGGTGATCAAGGTCACCCAAGCAATTACCACAATGGCCATGAGGTAATCCACACTGAAACAATACAAAAGTAGGATGACCGTGACCGGACTCGAACCAGCGGCCTTAGGGTCTGGAATCCTATGCTCTACCAACTGAGCTACACAGCCACACCATGTTGGGATCTGCTATACAAACCTGTTGCTATTTTTGGATGGACATGTGATAGGAGCGAGCGTCTGTTCATCTTCCGTATAATGTGTTACGTCTGTGCATCGTACGTCGATTCCGCTCACTTTGTTTGTTTCATTTTCACAATCAGAGATGAATAAAATCACATACTGTATATAGTCACGGCACCGCCGTACCAGCAATATTGTTTCATATTTGTGGCTGTCATGACCACTATGCCGAGCATTTCGATAATTAGAAATACATGGATTTGCTTCGCCATCACTTTCATGACACCAGCAGAATGAGTCAGCCATTCATTCATTCATTCATTCATCAGTCATTGCGTTGACGACCGTTTCGTCGTTACGGTCATCATCATGATGATGGCTGTGTCTACGTTTCAATGATGATGATAACTTCAAATAGTGTGCCCTCCTCAATTGATGATGGTACCGGTATTATTGTTGGTTGCTGAGATAAGAATTGCTGATGGTTGACTGACTCTAGTCGACTGGCGAGTCCTCTATCGAATTTCGTCGATTGGCTTGGGTCGCTTATCTATTGTTGATATTATACTGTAGTGTATGATGGAATGGATTGGATCGTTATATTCTGCAACACATTTTCAATCAAATCCAACACAGCAAACGAAATTGGGAACGAAACCTGTTCCTGTACTTCCTCAATCAATGTACGAACATGGAATCCATTAAAGAAAGTCCATCATCTCCACAAGGCATCAAGCGTAGGCATAGCAAGATCTCACCAAGTCCAACAAGAAGAACGAATGAATCATCCAACACAAACTTTGCCTCCAACAGCAAACTACGACCATGGATCTTGCAATGATATTGATGAGCCAACTTCACTATCCTGGTCCCTTCCAGGATTGGAAGCCGATCGAAACCCATCCATTGCAAAGTTAAACGACATCAAGAAAATGGTCGAGGCGTTACATTTTTGCCATCTAATGACGGATGAAGAGAGAGAGAGAGAGAGAGAGAGATGGCCACGATCGGATAGATGAACACATTCTCAGCTTTCTTACTTCCGACAAACGTCAAGAAGTCGTCAACGTGATGTCCAAGGACGAATCAATTGCAAAAGAAAATGATATTAGTCATTTTGGTGTCGACATTTACGAGAAAAAGAGACCCTGTTGGATCTGTATATCCTTGGCTGGCTACAAAAACGGCTGTACTAGATACCAATCTAGAGCGCATGACGATTTAACAAGGAGACAGAATCAAACCTGGAATTCTTGCCGTCAAGATTTGTACAGGTCAAGAACTAGACGAATTTGAATGCTTTCAGTAATGCGGGTACCACTGGTATAATCCAGCCATTGAACCCATTGATCCATCCAAGCCGGCAAGATACGTTTTCTATATTGCGGGCTGGCAATCGAGGTTTTCTAGTATATGATCGTTTATTTCTTTGCGCCAATATAAGCAATGTGCTGAGCGAGGAAACCACCACTCTCACTCATGCTAGTAGAAGTTGTCATGCGCGCGATTGCTTTCACCAAATCATCCGTCATGTCCTCATCGTAAAAGAATGGACTTACACTTTTGGAACTGTCAGTACTGATCTTGGTCAGGTACTGTAGAGATCGCAAAATCGATATAACTCTGCTTGGTATAGTACATACAGTCGATTGATTCGTCCTCTCCATATTTTATATATAGATGATACACGCGACTCTTTTGCTCCCTTTTGAGTCTCGTCATTAAAAAGCGGTCAACTGTTTGGGTCGCGAGGGGCTGCGTGTATCATTTTTTATATATGAAACTGGATTAATAAATCGTGAAGAAACAGACACGATTGAATAAAATAAAAGAGACAAGGGACTACACTCCAATCCAGAATACGAGTATTTCTCTAAACGAAGAGGCTCAAAAGGGGCGAAGGACCGTCTATTTTCCCGAAGAAAAAAGAAAAAATCGAAACCATGCACCGCAGGTGTCCCTATATAGTGGCAGCTGTCACCAAATAGTTAATCGTTCAGCATATCAAAAGCTTTATTCTGTCCCATGGTTGACCGACGTCTCTTCGATAAACAGTATCACACAGCATTGGTTGGAATCCCAGCGGTGTCAACAAGCCAGAGCTCAAACTATTCGCAAAGGCAAATTCTTGGGCAATCGTTCCAACCGAGCAACTGGGATGTCGTATGCCACAATTCTCAAGAGTATCAGGACCACAGTGAGTATGCTGCTCGTTCAACATTTGCTTCGTTTCACCTTTATTCATGATGCTCATCATACGTTCCCTTCGATACCGCTCCTATATCGCCCATCCTTTATGTCACAGTTGGAAACAAGAGGTTCAAGATATGTGTTGCAAATCATCTAAGCTCGTACATGAAGGCACCTTCCAGGATTGCCAAGTCTGTGGTCATCACGAACCTTGTCAACAGCATTCGGGATAGTTCTACGCAACCACATGGCGGTTTCGTCCGGTTTGACACCTCATGTGGACTTTGGTACGAGGTGGGTGAGAAGGTCGCCCGAGACAAAGTAGGACAAGCCCTGAGGGATGCAGCGCGTCTCCAAGACGAGAAGCAAAAGTCGCGGACTGTTGACTTATCACCATCGTTGTCATCTCATTGTCAACAAGACGGCCAATGTCAGGTTGTTGCAGAACCCAACATATTTGAGTTAGAAGAAGAAGTTTCAGGAGGAGAGAACAATGATGTGTCAATGGGCAAACATAGTTCGAGACATTCCGCCATAAAGTGGGCCCATACAGAATATATTGGAAAGTTCTCTCCTGCATCGCCTACGACCTCCAATAACGAGGACACTCATCCAAGAGCTGGCAAAAACCGTAGCTTTTGGTTCCGGCGTAATGCATTGCAAATGCCTGCTTACAACTCCAGCAATGAGGTAACGACGGCTTTTGCTGAATCCGCCGATGAAGACATTACTTCCATCGATGACCACGACCAGCAGCAGCATCGACAGCATCAACAACAAGAACTAGCACCAGGAGCTTCTAGTACCATGCTCTTTTCCTCTGATGATGACGTATTACTGCCATCGTCATTACCATCATTACCATCATCACCAGCATTGCCATCATCATCATTGGGAGGAATCCTCGAGACTGCGGATTTCTTGTTGGAATGGTTCGAAAATGACAACGCCTGAAAGGTCACTACTGCTAGGATCTCCTAGCACTGTAGTATCATGCTCGTTCGAAAATGACATTTGAAAGCTCACCAGGATCACCTGGCATCTTGATTCTGACGATATCATGTAATCGAAGAAGGCTCTGGATGCTTTGGTGAGCATCAGCAACGTTGGAAAAGGACGAAATATATTTTACCGGTTCCATAATGTACCAGCCAGTACCTATCGGAATGCAAAAGGGGCGGTATGTTGTGCTACGGTATTGTTGTTTCTCGCATTCTTGATTCGGCTCGCCCATCATGCATTCTCCGTTTCGCTGATGATCATTCATGACCTGCATCACAAATATCATGCTAGATGGCTATAGAGATATACATTAATAATATAGATTACAGCATAGCTAGGGCCTTTCAACCATGAGGGTCAGTCGAAGTTTGAAGAGGATTCATTCATTCATTCTCCTGCTCCTGTTCTTCTTCTAGCTATTACTACTAAGTATTAGTAGTATGGCCTGATGTGGATTGTTAGCGAATATAGGTGTTTCTACGCTAGCCGAGTAGTGAGATATTCAATCATTGGACAATGTATTCATGATTTTTTAAATTATCTATCAACTAGTCTGAATCGGAGCCTGACCTGAAAAGGTAATCATAGAGGTAAATATCTCTCGAGACACGCTTCCTTCATTCATCGAGTGCGATTATATAGTCCCATATATATATCTCGAGAGGTACAGTACTGACTGACTGACTGACTGACTGACTGACTGACTGACTCATTCATACTACCGTACACACTTTCAACTTCTATAAAATACAAAAAGTACAACAATACTGAGATGGAAAAACGAATGAACGAACGGACAAGTCAACCATCTCATCCATTACAGTACACCTACCAAAAGTCGCTGTCAAAATAGTATACTTTAAATTCTACTTCTATTGTACTTGTATTTCAAAATAAGAATGGACTGGGTGGTGTTCTTCACTTACTCGGAAGATCGCTTGAATATAGCAGATGGTCTCGGGATTAGCTTTCGCACAGCACCACCAAGAGACTTTTTCAAAAATAAGTGAGGCGAAGAGACTGACGATGGTGTCTCATCACTGTTTGTGCTCCCATCATTATTATCATCACTACTATCCGTGCTGACCGCAATGCCATTACTATCAGCATCAGTATCATCACTATCATCACCGGTATCTATCAAGTGTTTTTCATGACGAGCGGCACGACGCTGTGCCTCTTCCTGAGCTTCTTGTGAATGTTCTTGATATGCTTGGGCGAGTCGTTCAGAGTCCAAAACAAACTCCTCGCCCCAAGCATTGTCATCAAAAAATGTTCTTTCTTGTCGTTCTTGCTCTTGTAATACTGCTGCTGTGGATTCTTGAACAGTTCTTCCCGCATCAAAGGATTGTTGTCTTGTGAGGACCCCCTGGGCATTCAAGTTTTCACTATTTTCGTCGCAGAGCTGATCATTGTTTGAGATGCAAGTTCGAAGAATCTGTTCGTTCCTGCAAGCCTCATCGTAGTCTTGTGTTGAGTACCAAAGTTTTTCCTTGTCGACTAGTACCTCCTCTTCTGGAATATCTTTGGGGTCAAAATAAAGAATCTGACTCTTTGCTTTGATTCGATCGTTGAATCGAACCTTCTTTTCGTGATTATTGTTTTTGTTGGTGTTATCCAGAGCAGTCGTCTTCGCGTGTTCGTCTCCAGTGTTTGCAATCGTCTTTTGGTTCAGTGCTGCCATATTGTCGTTTTATTGTTATTGTTGCTGTTGCTGTTGTTGTTTGTCTTTGGGTAACTTTAGAACAAATAATATATTGTGATGTTTGCTTCGTGTGTCGTGTGCTTCACTGGTGATGATTGCATACCGGTACCAGTATCTTGGGTCATGATACCAGATTTTGTGAGGTTCACGTACTTCTGATCAAAACAATCGACCAAGAATGTTCCCTTTTTTACTAGAACAGAATGTTCGCCCCTAATGGATCAGAAATGTCCGATGTTATGTAGCACGTTCTTATCACTATTTAATGTGCAAGACCCCAAATTCATTAAGGCTTCAATGGAAATTCGGTTCGGAACATTCTAGAACGTGCATAAAACAAACATATCATAAATCTCAGAAGTGAGAGATTTAAAAGGTTGATCAGAAACTGACCCAATACCGGGAGTGTGCCGGCTTCTGTCTCCCCTCACAAACTTTTTCGTCAGAGCGCGAGAGACGAGGAGCAGTCATAATACTACAGTACCACAACAAATACAGTATGTTGGATGACGAATACTACTACCACGATGATTACCCCTATCTTCTTGATGAAGAAGAAGACAGCGCTGATCTCTATCTGAACACAATATGGGAAGAATGTACGGCGGATTTGATATCCAAGTCCACTGTGGCAACAACTTCACCAAGTCTTGGAAATATCAGTTTCAGCAGTTTCAGTGACTCTGCGCAACAGCAAAAACAACAACAACATCAAGAATTATTGGATCGACAATACAGCCAAGACAGTCTTTTCTCTGCAAAGAGTGAGCCCTCCAAAAGGTTGAATGCCGCCCATACGAATGATAGTAGTGAGGAAGATGGCGATGGCGATCATGCTGATTGTTCCAATGACTCATCATCGTCATCACACAAGAGTAACCGAACAATCGAGTTGCTCTTGCCCAGTAACCACCCACTTCATCATGAAAGTCCCAAGTCATTACCCATGGAACTGATGCTGGCCATGAAAAACAATAACAATGACGAAAACAAGAACGACAACCATTCCAAACATCTTGACTTTTCAGGTGCTGTGATCATGGTCATGGAGCATCCTCAACAACAACCCCGCGAATCGAAGAGAGAACGAATTCGCTCCAAGATGAAGGCTATTGAAGAGAAGGTTGTAGAGGCGAGAGACCTTCTGATCACGAAATCAATCAGCAACGGCGGGAGAAACCAAGAGCATTCACACTGTTAAGGCGACATGTTCATACTATTATTCGACGGTGATATAGATAAGAAATAGAGAAAGATTGAATATGTATATATTGCCGAATGTCTGAACTCCTCGGCACACAAGTGCTATCAATCCAAAGGCCATAGTATAGATTGAAATAATCAAGCGATCATCGAATAATGGACCATCAGATCCTCTTTTTATCTCATGTATCTCATCTATACCTATAATGTTCTTGTAGGCAATCCATTACCAGCGTAAAGCGTGCGGGCAAAGAACGGGCTTCAACAATTTTGTATCACAGTCGTCTCTTGGTGGGCGCAATTTGATCTTTTTTCCCGATTTCCCAATTCCCGTTTTCCCTTTGTTGCTTTCTATTTTCCATACAGTATCGGTACAGTAGTGGGCATGCAATCGGTACAAGATTAGACCCTTCCTTTTGTCGACGAATAAAAGGTTCCTGAATGCCATATCTCGCACAGCCTTTTTCATTTTCCAACTGATGAATAGAATAATAATAATAATAATACGCGCGATCATCCGTGGCGAGAAGAAGGGAATGCGATGCCAGGTGATTCCTGCGGTGCAATGAGCTTTCAAATGAATGTCATTCTCGAACGAGCACTCATCCTAGCATTATAATGAGCTCTCAAACGTCGTCATTTTCGAACCATTCCAACAAGGCATCCGCAGTCTCAACTCCCCCCATTGATGACGGTGGCATTGCTGGTGATGCTGGTAATGATGATGGAAGCAATACGTGATCATTAGAGGAGAAGGGCATGGGCCTGGTGCCAGAAGACCCTGGTGCTTGCTGCTGGCCTCCTTCCGCTGATTCAACAAAATCCGTCATCATCTCGTCGGTGGTGCTGGAGTTTTGAGTATCCCTTTCTTTTGGGGGCATTATTTCCAATACGTTACGCCGAAACCAGAAGCTACGGCGACTGTTGCTAGCACTTGTGCGGCTGTCCTCATTATTGGAGGTCGCATGCGAAAAAGGAGAGAGCCTTCCGGGAACTCCTTTGGGGACCCACTTGCCAATTGACGCTTGCTCATGCTCGCCTCCTGAAGCTGTTGATTTTACGATGCTGGGTTCTGAAAGAGGAAATGGACCGACCAGAGAAGGATGTGACGATGATGACAGGTCAATAGTCCGCGACTTTTGTTTCTCGTCTTGGAGACGAGCTGCTTCCCTTAGGGCTTGTCCCACTTTATCTCGGGCAATCTTCTCACCAACTTCGTACCAAAGTCCACATGAGTTGTCAAACCGGACGAAGCCGCCACCTCCTTGTTCTGTCGCGCTATCTCTAATGCTGTTGACAAGGTTCGTGATGACCACAGACTTGGCAATCCTGGAAGGTGCCTTCATATACGAGCTTAGATGATTTTCAACGCAAATCTTGAACCTCTTGTTTCCAACTGGTGTGACGACAAGAAACGGTATGTTAGCGGTATCGAAGGGAACACATAGTATCCAGTCATTTGTTAGATGTTGAACGAGCAGCATACTCACTGTGGTCCTGATACTCTTTAGAATTGTGGCATATGACATCCCAGTTGCTCGGTTGGAACGATGACCCGAGAAATTTCCTTCGCGAGTGGTTTGGTCTCTCTTGGCTTGGCAACGCTGGGATTCCAACCAACGATGCTGCTGTGTGATACTGTTTGTCGAAGAGGCCTCGGTCAACCATGACGTGTACGGTGTTCGATTGGACAGTAACCCTTTGGTGTGCTTAACGATTGACTGTCTGGTGACAATGTCACCTGCTTTGTCTTTCTTATTCTACTATAATATGTTTGTCGGGGGAGAATAAGAGAGTTGTTTTCCTTTCCGATGAGCCCAATAAAAAAGAAGGACGCTCTCTCAAAACGTAGACCTCCTTTTATTGTTCGCTTGGCACCGTAGTCTCATCCAGTGTTTCGGAATATATCCACATTCGTGTCGCATTAGTTTCGTAATATATAACAAATCTGCCCAATTATTTAGGTGTGGATCCAGTCAACAGCTGTTTCAATAATGGCGCAGGATCATTTTTCCAATTAATCTCTCAAATTTATATCAATCACGTGGCATCATTTGAATCCTTTTCATTTCACACATGTTTTATAATTAGTTCGCATTATGGAGGGGCACGATGTTCTCTTTTTCTCTCCTTGATTTTGGCATCTTGACTGGTATCGGTACCGGTAACGGTACCGGTAGAGTCTCTACCGTTACCGAAATGGTCTCTACCGTAGAGACCATTTCATCATGACGGGGAGTACGAAAAAGCAGCAAACGAATGATGCATATTATTGTGGCTCTACATTCAGACTATTGGCCTGTGCTGCCAAAACAAAAAGAGCAACATGCATACTAGATTGTCCAGGTGGTGTGCTACGCTGCATATTGTATATCTCTATGGCTACCTTATGGTATCGGTATAGGCAATCATCTGCTTCCAGCATTGGCAAATAATGGGCTTCAGTCCGCCTTTGGTGAAGCAAACTTTCAGTGTTACGACGATTGACACTGTTTTCCTGTCTGCCCTTGGTTTCTTTTATATGTTTGTGTACCGTACCAGCGGCCAGCCGTGCACACCGGTATTATGGTCTGTAGAATCGGCGTTGTTATTCGTCATTAATCTTGTGAAGGAACGTTCCTGAGGCATGCATACGCTCGTGCATGCATGTATCAGCAAAGCACGCAAAGCCTCCATGTTCGCGCTTATGGGAGCAATACGCGATTCTAACATGATTCCAGCTGATCCGAGTGACCTTTCAAATGTCATTTTCGAACCATTCCAACAAGGCATCAGCAGCTTCGATTCCTTCCAATGACGATGATGATGGTATTGATGATGATGGCAGAGGCGACAGGACGCGCTCAGAGGAGAAGAGCATGATGCTAGGTGATCCTGTTCTTGCCTGCTGTTGATGGCGTTGGTTGTGGCTCGAAATATCTCCTTCTAGCGATTCAGCAAAAGCTGCCATCACCTCCTCGTCGGTGGTGCTGGAATGTTGAGTAGTTCCTCGTGTTCTGGGCATCGCCGTTGTGTTCTGCCGGAACCAAAAGCTACTACTGTTGTTGTCAGCTCCACTATCATTCTTAGCGATCGTTGGCGCTGATGAAGGTGAGAGCCTTTCGGAATCTTCGTTATGGGTCCACTTCAATACTGATTGTCCACTACGTTCTTGTTTGACCATTGCTACAGTATTGTCTGGAGTTGTTGAAGGCGTGATGCTGGGTTCTGCAAGAGGAAATCGACCATCATCCCGATGAGGATGTGACGAGGATGATGATGATGATGATGAGTCAATGGTTATCGATTTACGCTTCTCGCTTTGGAGACGCGCTGCATCCCTCAGGGCTTGTCCCACTTTATCTCGGGCAATCTTCTCACCAACTTCGTACCAAAGTCCACTTGAGCTGTCAAACCGAACGAAGCCGCCACCTCCTTGTTCTGTCGCGCTATCTCTAATGCTGTTGACAAGGTTTGTGATGACCACAGACTTGGCAATCCTGGAAGGTGCCTTCATATACGAGCTTAGATGATTTTCAATGCAAATCTTGAACCTCTTGTTTCCAACTGTGATACCAAGAGAAAGTATAACGGCAGAGACGGCAAAAGGCCAATATGAGCGTCATTTATTACATGTGGAACGATACAGATGTTGTGCAAGAAGCATACTCACTATGCTCCTGATACTCTTTAGAATTGTGGCATATGACATCCCAGTTGCTCGGTTGGAACGATGGTCCAAGAATTTGCCTTTGCGAATAGTTTGAGCTCTGGCTTGGTAGGTGTACCGCCGGGATTCCAACCAACGATGCTGCTGTGTGATACTGTTTGTCAAAAAGACCTCGGTCAACCATGGTGTGCGCTTTGTTCGATTGGACAGAAACCCTCTGGTGTGATGATGATCCACTGACTTCATCTGGTGACTGGGATACCTGTTTTCGCTTTCTTCTATTCCGCGGAGAAGAAAGAGACGGTCCTTTTCCCTTTTTGAGCCCTATGTTCATTCAGAGGAAAATGATCCGGAAGTTTCGCACCGTTCTTCTTATGATACACAAATCAACCATCACATAAGGTATTCTGAAACGTGTCCATGTTTATTAATTCATCTAATCCAGCTAAGCTGTTTCCATAATGGCACATGTTCAAATTTTAAATTTTTAGTTCGCCACACGGTCGAAAGCATTATATATTTATATATGAAGCCTTTTTTAAGAAATAGCAGATCAGAGTCGCTCTGGTTCGCTTTGGTTTTAAGTTTTGTGTTTTGTGTTTACCTTCCGCCTTGTGCACGCACGAAATGACTTTTAATCATCGTCTTGCAGTCGACCTTTCCCTGGTGTACTGTATCATGCAGCATGCAGCACAGCACCAGCGGATGCAAATTTTGACTGCGTATACCGTTGAAAATGTGTAATAGCCTGCGGTACAAAAACCGATAGTCGATCGAGTCGGAGGTGGTTTTGAATTTTAATCGACTAATAGACATCAGACGAAATTCTGCTCCAAGAAACAAGAGATCCATCTTGTACGATAAGACCTTGTTTTGATTACAATTCTTGTTATTTGAACATATACTATTTGCCTAATGTGTATAGGATATATGTGTACGCACTTTGAACTGCAAAGTTCTGTCTAGAACACACGAAATTTTGAAACATTCAATCAAGTCATCTGAAATGGTGGGAAGGGGTCAACAGGAAACCAGATTTGGGAATCTCATTTCTGTCGCAGCATTGCAAAACAACACCCAAAGTCGATACATATAGGTCCTTGAAAAACTTTTGTCGGGGTCCTACCGTGTCTGGATACAGACACGGTCACTAGGATAGATTCTTGGCAACTTCTGGATTGCATGCCAAATCGACTCCACAGGTCAAGTAGGTGCAGTTCAGTCACTACTACCCTGAAATTTCCCATTTCAAACCGCCAAACCGTCTTAGATATACCCATAGACGAATAGCGTAAGCCAGAATAAAGAAGTTTGACGAAATTAGGCCAACAATTTGACAATTCCAGAAATTTTCAACGAAGTTACCTTTTTCTTACACCATTTTGGCCTCATGATTCTTGATCTAGGCTAAATCATTGCCTCGGTCCCGAAAAATCCAGTCCTTAGACATACAAGGGAGACCCTGGTGTGTTGTTGAATGGATAGGTGTCTCAATGGCGGCCACAAGGACCTTCAGAGCGTCACAGAAAACACAGCCCCAACGAAGGAGATCGCAAAATCTTCGCAAATCAAACAAATAAAGTGAATCAATAACGCTCCGTCGTTATATCAGATACCAATAGAGCATACTATAGCTTGGAGCTTGGCGATCTCTGCATGTGGGGCCCACTGTGCATCCCAAACGGCAAGCTGACGGAAACGGTTCCAACAGCACTTGTTGATTGTGGCATGATTGAGGTCAGAAAAAATTGTTTCGCACCTCATTGGGTAGTCTACATAATCATGAGGCCTTCCGCCGCATCTGATTCCATCTTCTCTTCTTGTAGGGCCCGTGCCATGCAATCCATCTGTTTTTGACGAATTTTGCCAATTTAAGGATTCGGTTGAGAATTCGCAGAAAGATAAACTGATAACCAACATCAAACTAATCCAAGGCCTTCCATATACCAATAGAAGTAACCTCCGCCGAAACTTTCAAGTACTCTGTGCCTTGGGACTTCGTAGGGTCCCAAAACCATGCGAAAACTGCTTTTTGGACGATGATGGTGGGCTTCAGAGGTCATTTTGGGGACGACAGAAACCACTGAGGCCATATCAGTTGGTACAAGCAGGATAGCTAATGTAAAGATAGGGCTACTGTTAGCTGCGAATCAATTTTCTTAGAGTGAGTGATGAATGCAAGTGCCTCAAAGCTTACCATCATGAAATAATCAAATCCATCAGCCTTTTTGGTGGATTTTCAATGCTTGAACTCCCCTACCATCTTTATTTTTTGTTGACATTATGCTTCTTTGATGTGTTTAGAAGTGGTTTATGCAAAAAAATAAAGAACGACGACGTTTTGTTGATGTCAACAATGGGTCCGAAGGTTGATGATGGAAATGGTGATTTGTTGTCGTCATTGCGTCTACGGTATCGAACAAAATTCACGAAATTCTACGAAAAGGCGCGGGCAAAAACTGAAAGTACTTTCTTAGGCCGATTTGGTGACGTGGCTTAATAAGTCCTACGTATTGTACAGTCCAAACCAAGATCAGACTGGACATCGTGGAAAATCCGTAGCCGTGGTAGAGAACCCTATGATCGATCGAGTCGGATACCAGTTTGACTTAATCGACTACATATCCAACCGAAATTATACTACAAGAGGCAAGGCCCAAGACCTGGTCTTGATTACAAATCTTGATATTTTAATATGTATGATTGCTTAATCTACGTAGACTAGTGGTATACGCAACAAAAGTTGCAAATTTCGGTCTAGAATACATGGAATTTCGAATCATTCAATCAGGGCTCCTGCAATGTTGGGACGGGTCAACAGAAAACCAGACCAACAAATCTCATTTCTGCCGCACCATTGAAAAAAAACACCCAAAGTCGATACATATAGGTATATTGGTCACTTTTGTAGTGGTCCTACCGTGTCTGGTTACCGACACGGCGACTGGGACACATTCCTGGGAAATTCTGGATTGAATGCCGAATTGACCCCCCAGGTCAAGTAGCTACAGCTCAATCACTTCCACCTTGAAATCTCCCATTCCAAGGTGCCAAACCTTGTTAAATATACCCATGGACTAATAAAATGGGCCAGAATAAAGAAGATTGAGGAAATTAGGTCAACAATTCGACGATTCCAGAAATTTCAACAAACTTACATTTTTTTGACACCAGTTTGGCCACATGATTCTTGATCTAGGAGGAATCATTGCCTTGGTCCCAAAAAATCTAAACTTTAGGCATCCAAGAAAGACCCTGGTGTGTTGTTGGATGGATAGCTGTCTAAATGGCGGCCAGGGGGACCTCCAGAGCGGCAGAGAACCGACAGAACAAAGGAAGGAAATCGCAAAATCTTTCCAAATTAAACAAAGAAAGTGAACCAATAATGCTCTGTCGTTGTATCAGATACCAATATACCATAATATACCTTGAAGCTCGGCGATCTCTGCATGTGTGGCCCTCTGTGGACCCCAAAGGGCAGGCTGACCGAAACAATTCTAACAACGCTTGTTGATTGTGGCATGATTGGGGTAAAACCTAAATTGAATCATGGCTCATGGCGTAGTATAAATATCAAAAGTGCCTGCCGTAGCATCTGAATCCACCTATTCTTCTTGTGGGGCCCATGCCATGACATAGATGTGTTTTTGACGAATTTTGCCACTTGATGAACTCGATGGAGAATATGCACAATGAAACCTTGATATCGACCACCAGATGATTCCAAGACCTCCATTATAACGCCAGAAGCAACCTCTGCTGGAATTTTCAAGTACTTGGTGCCTTGAGACTTCGTGGGCTCCCAAAACCATAATAATTCTTCGTTTTGGACGTTGATGGTGGGCTTCAGTGGTCATTTTGGGAACCAAAGAAAAAAACGAGGCCAGATCACGTCATAGAAACAGGATAGCTTATGTAAAGATACAACTACTGTCAGCTGTGCATCAATTTTCTTGCAGTCGGTGATAACTGCAAGTGCCTCAAAGCTTACCATCGTAGTGAAATCAAATTCATCATACTTTTTGGTGGATTTTGACCGTTTGGATTCATCTCGCATCTCCACTTTTTTCGATATTATACTAGTGTGATGTGTTAGGAAGCGAATTGTGCAAAAAAGTGGAGATGCCCGATGTTTTGTTGATGTCAACAAGGGGTCGGAAGGTTGATGATGAAATTGACGATTTGTTGTTCTGATGGATTGGTACAAAACCCACGAAATTGCACGATGACACGGGGAGTTTGCCAAAGTACTTTCTTAGACCTGTTATGTGACGTGGACTACTATTCTTACGTATTTCTACTGCGTGTTTGAGAATTTTGGTTTGGACTGTACCAGGTACGCTGTGTTTTTTTTCATGCGACTGTGTGCGGGTGTTTGTGTGACATACAGACGTACCCGTACACGTGTACAGTAGGTTATGAGGCAAAGTCACGCATGAAGGACGGATTCTAGTCGTACTAGTCATCTCAACGGATAAAAATCCCAAGCCAAAAGATTGAAAATAAGAATAAGCCGCAACAAATGAAAGGTATTTAGATCATATTCTTTTATTTATCATCACGGCCTTCGACTGATCCACCCAAGGCCGATTCATCATGGCGGGGAGTACGAAAAAACAGAAAGGAAATCTTCGTAACCGCAAGAGAAACGAAAAGGAGAGTAAAACCAAAGATGCCGGTCCTCCTGAGGAGAACAACAACAAGACAGTAGAGGAGGATGATCAGTCGCTAGAGAGCAACCAAACCATTTGGGAAACCATTCGTCGCCATCCCCTCTTTTGGGGATTTGTTTTACTTGGTATCCCATATGGTTCATACCTAATTTTCAGATGGGTTGTCTTGCAGCACCCTTTTTTGTCTAGCATGAGGCCTCCCGTCGCGCTATCGGATGAACGACAAGTATTGATTCTTGGAAGCATGTCGTCTGGAACATCAAGCATTGCAGCTGATTTGAGAGGCCATCAGATTCTGGAAGTGGGTCATGAAGACACAGACGCCACGTGGAAGTTTGTCCGTGACGGAACGGTCAGTTGGTTTCATGGCATTCGATTCATATCCACAACGGATGACGCCGACAAGGTTATCAGGATTGCAAAAACTTGCGCGGTATCATGGCTAATTACATCCAAGTCAATATCTGGTAACCATGGTTTTGGTCCAACTCTATTTGGAAACCCGGAATACGAGTGCTCCTTTTGGAATCCATATTTCAGAAAGTGCTACCTGTCATCATGTCACAAGGCATTGCTTCGTGAATTTGGATGCGCTCTCGAGCCAGAGGGTTGCCAGACTCCCTATAAAAAAACCTTGCTGCAAACCAGAGAACCCTGGAAAATTATCACTTCGCTTTCGGCAAAGTACTGTTACAAGAATGGAAAGATTGATGACTCGGCCTATCCCGAAACGCTTCAGCGCCTTCTGTCATCAGTGGGCTGGGTGAGTGCCAATGATCCGCCTCTTTCATGTCCTACTCAAATGATGGAGTACGTTGTGAGCTACTACAGCACTATCTTAGAGGCTAGTAAGTCCATAGATATCACAGTGTATCCGATTGAAAATGCTAGCCTTTGCGATGTCGCAAGGATGGCAGGGTTAGATTCACCGGAAACTACGATTTGGCAAGACAATCACCACAAGTACCAGTCTATGTGTAATGGAGAGGATATTGAAGGGACGGAGACTACTCCGCGAGCCAAGTCAAATGAGATTAACAAAGGACGAGTCTCAAAAGAAGACCTACAACCGTACGCAACACCTGCTCTGTTGAAGCAGATTGACAAACTGCACTCGAAACTTGGATACGCGAGTTGAACCATGGCAGTCATTTTTAAAAAGCCATTCCAAAAGTTGTTTCAAAATTGTTCACCATTTCTACCATTCTATTCAGTGAAGTAAACTGGTTGGGTGGTCACCTTCAATCAATTAATCATGCTTGGATCCAATGTTCTCTAGTGTAAGCCATTCTTCTGGGGTAGGCGGTTCTCCATTTTTCAACGCAGAGCTATCCACCGAAGTAACTTCTTTACTCAACTGGTACAGAGTATCAGGGCTGGACTCTGCCGATTCTGTTAGATCTTTTGGGGGACTGATGCCATGAAATAGATCGGTAGGTGACAACTGACGACCATCTGATCTCATGGCAATCTTATCGTTTCCAGTGAGCATCTTTATCGTGGGTGCTGTTTCCGAGAGATTGCTTATCATCGCTTGCGGCGTCCTCTCTGGCATGGAAAACTTGGACGTTTCGACACGCTGCTGCATACCACTGGCCCTTACTTGCTTCCGTTCATCATTCCGTAAACGAAGAGAATCTCGCAGTGCTTGCCCAGCCTAATGGTAGGAGAAGTGATGTGATGGGTCGTAACAATGAGCCCAAGAAGGAGCGAATAAATCAATCAAGAAGCATTGCCACCTAATATCTCAATCCTCTCTTATCTTCTTACCTTATCTCGTGCTATCTTGTCACCAACATCATACCATCTCATTTCTGCTTGATCGTACCGAACAAAGCCACCGCCACCCTCTCGGATGCCAGTGACAATGTCAGTGATTATTGTGGACCTTTCAAGCCGAGAGCCTGCATTCATATATATGTCGAGGTTACGCTCAATACAGAGTTTGAATCTCGAGTTGCCCACTGGTATATACACACAGAGAGAGAGAGAGAGAGAGAGAGCGAGCGAGCGAACAGAGGTGAGAGGCTGAATGAGAACCTATGAACAGAGGACATAATACTTCAAAGAAACGAATTCTAGCCTTACCATGCTCTTGGAACTCTCTTCCATTGTGGCAGATGACATCCCAGTTTCCAGGCTCGAATAAGAGAGGGAGATACAGTCTACCCTGCTGTCTCGTATCTTGCTGTTGTGAATTGGAAGAGCTAACGGGCGACAATCTGGATTGGCTTTTGTCAAACGAATCTCGATCGGCCATTGCGACTATTCTTTGATATTGCACCGGAGAAGCAGGGGATCACGTCAGTTTTGGTTGGTTTGCTGCAGTTGTGGATTGAAACTCAAAGGGCACAAATCACTTTTCTCTGCATGCAAATTCCAAAGGCTCTCGCAGTTTGCAGTATAGGGCTGTAGGCATCGCAGTTTGACAAATAAGGTTTTTCTTCAAACGGTGAAGTGATGTTTTGGGAACGCGGAACGCGGTACATTGAAACATCCGAAAAGTCTGACCGGTTTTTAGTCCTCATGTTCGATGGACGCAGTGACGCGGGTGTAATAAATGGCCATGGTTCCGCTTCGTTATTAAATGAAAATTATATGATACCCGACACCAAGTTAAGTGCATATTGTGCCTCATGTTTTTCAAAAAACGCAAGTTCTCCAAAAATATGCACCAAAGTCCTGTCTGAGTGGTGATGCTGCCGCACCGTGCGTCTGCGTCTATATAAAAAAGAGGAAACTAACTGGATGTGTCTCGGCATCAAAACTGCACCAAGATCTTGAATTTCAATGGAATTGGCAAAACTTTCTTCTTCTCCATTGGCGATACAGCATGTACGTGTAACTATACAGTAAGGTACAAATGTAACGTGGACCGCTTCAATGGAACGGCATCGTCGTTTGAGAATCATGTCTTCAATGAAAAACGCTCGTCCAGTTCGGGTTTCAATTCTGACACGTAATCTTACAAAAATCAAAGTCGCGCATTGCAATAAATCTGAATTCACGATTAGCGAAAACGAGAGGCCAGATATATTAAGATGTTAAGTAAGTGCGAGCGCGTAATTAGCGGATATTTTTATCAAAATCTACATCGGATCCCCATCGAACTCCATCGAGGTCTCTTACAACCTCAGAAACTCCGATTTTGTCACGGACCATTTGCAGCCATTGTTCCCATCTACAACGTAAGCGAGGTCCAGTAAGCAGTAGTCGCCGCGTTCCTTTAAGGAGCCTGGTAAGAGTACCGTCAAATTTGGACCTTTGGAAACACATTTTGGGGCGATGGCTTCGCCATGAACGTTGCGTCCAGAAGCTATTTCGAGACAGACGTGTTCTTGAACCTCCGGAAGGTCACAAAAATCATCATGCTGAGCTGGCAAACAGGGAAGTTCCTCGTCTGCATGATGGGAATCACCATTATTATGCGCTAAATGCTCGTAGTGTGTGACTAGGATGGTCTGAAACAGCTCTGTCTTGTGGAATCCAACAATGGTTGGATGCGTTTGATTGGCCAAGGGAGTGTCGGTGACCGCGTTCATATTCGGTGCTGAGTTCACCAGTTTCTCTAGAGAGTTGCAGTGATCGAGGCTGAAAAGGTGATGTAATAAAATGTTTGGTGTGATTTGATCAGGAGCGTCCATGATGACAGTGCAAGCGAAAAATGTGAGGCGACTACTTTGACCAGCAACAAAGCTATCTTCTTGAACTGCTTCGATACATTTTGTTGGCACGTACCTGTATTGCCGTCCAGTCGTTCTCGAGTCGGATGGCACTGCGTCTGTCAATGGCGGCATATCGCTCTCCGAACCAATCGAAGAAGCTTCGCCTTCACTATCCGAGTATATGTTATCCTCGAGGGGCGGCAGTGATTGATTGATGTTGTCATCATGACGGTAGCTGTCCATTAACTCACTGTCGCTACCGTAATCGGCCTGACTGTCATCAATGTTGTCATCCTCGTCTTCTTCTTCATCATCATCATTATCCTCATCTTCTTCGTCTATGCCATCCCCACCATACATTGCTTCGTATTTGCCCCAATCCAAATGTAGTAAACCAGCGCATCCTAATCCAGGACAAAGAGGCATCCATTGTTGATGGATATTTCTCGAGTTGGGTGTCAACCGGCGCTTCATCTTGTGGAAAATTGGATCCGTTTCACCCGGAATGTACAAGACGCGACAAACAATCGACTCCAACTGACTAAGAGCCGCAGTCATGAGACCTTCCAAGGCGGCATTCTCTTCTAAACTTCGTTTGATGGGTTTGTCATGGAAATTTTGTTGTTTGTACGGCGAAGTGATCAATGGTAGTTGTGGTCTCACCTGTTGTTGGTGGTGGTTGTGGTGGTACCGGTATTGGAGTGATGATGATGATGATGATAACGTTTCATTATTGTAGTGAGATGATGGAGTTGGCCGAACCCTCAGCGTCCGTTGCCGCCCATGATAGTAGATATTCAATTCATCTTCCTTACAAAATGGACCACAGGCAATGCAAAGGTCCACCTTGCGCAATGGGTTATCGGCCGTGGATACCAAGGCAGCTTCCGCCAAAGCAGAGGCACAATGCAAATCGACATCTGCCACCACGAGTATTCGAATGGTTGGAGTATCTTTGTAATTCAATTGCGGTAATTGTAGTGATGTCAAAGCCTTTTGCTGTCGCTTTAGTTTCTTGTCTTTTCGTTTCTTTCGGTTGACCATTGGATCCAGGTCACTTGGATCATGAAGGTCCAAGCTTCCGGCGCTGCTGAGACTGTAGGTGTCCGCATCACCTGATTCGTAGCCATTTCTCCTCATGATTATATTGTTATTGTTTGGCTGTTTCTTCCCGCGCAGCAAAACCAAAGAAAGAGTTGTTCTCGTTGCCTCGCCTGATGATAAAAGTTGAAAAGTTCGGTCTCCTGAATTGGAAATGAGAACTTATTATTCTAATCCTGCTAATTCAGGTGGAATGCTATTCGCCGTCTGCCGTATTAGGAAAAGTTCACCCTGCGCCTCTTTCCAGACAATTGATTGTATGCTCTCGTAGTCTCAAAGAAACTGAGGTCAATATGGATTGCTGTGGACAAAGACTGCTACTATATGACCGTCATTTACTGTGTTGTTAGCTGTGGTCATTCTACCGCTATCACCAGCATGCGTTGATGATGGAGTATCTCCGGGTTTTCTATTTGTTCGGATCAGTCAACGATTCTGAGGTCATTCATAAATAATATACTGTATTTCATTCGTCGCGTTCTCAGCATCCATCCATTTTCGAATTTTTTCTGTAGCTAGCTCTAGGTGTATCCCATCATCCATCAGCTCGATAATCCATGAGGTATATGGCTAAAACTCATCAATTCATTTCATTGACAATAAGATTTATGTTTCCATAAGATAGAGGACGAGAATGACGAACAGTTTGTTTTCATGGAGTCTTATTCCGATTCTTATGAGAGCCATAATCTCTACCATTATTCTGAGATTTTGTTTCCTGAAGAATGATGCTAGTACTGTTCATGGAGCTTCCGTGACGCGCAAGAATGTCGACTTTCACGTTGCCCCAATGCAGTGCTACACCAATCTCGCCTTCCGAAGACTTTGTTCGAACCTATCTCCCACCTCTACATATTGGACAGAAATGGAAAAGGCAGATGATCTAATGCCCAACATTCGAGAATCCTTGATTCAACGGTTATTGGGTGATGATCCAAGAAGAAGCGACACTTCTTATTACCACCACCACCAAGAACAAGAGAGGAGGCTTGTCTTGCAGCTTGGTTCGAATGACCCACGCAAAGTTCAAGAATGTGTCAAAGCTGCAATGGCGTTAGAATACAAACAATTGAAAGAAATCAATTTGAATTGTGGTTGTCCTGCCATTGATTCTGGTGGAGCCCCGACCTATGGGGCGAGCTTGATGAAGGATCCGACTCTGACGGCCTCACTGGTCGAATCCTGCGTTCAAAGCTGTTGGAAGGAGGGCAGGAACAAGGTGGACGTCTCGGTCAAGTGTCGGATTGGTGTGGTGGATCACGCTGATGACTTATTGGATACAACAAATACAAAGTCAACCCCCGCATCCCCATCCTCGTCTACTTTAGGCTACGACTATGGACGATTGCACGACTATGTTTCCCACATCGAAAATGCTGGTGCAAATCATGTCATTTTACACGCCCGTCCAGCCGTCTTGGCAGGATTGAGCCCCGTCAAGAATCGAATTGTCCCCACCTTGCAATACGAAATGGTGCGACAAATTGCCAAGGATTTTCCAAATCTCAAGGTGACCTTGAATGGAGGCATTCGGTCTCTTTCCCAATTAAAATACGAGATTACTGCTTCTGATGGCGATGAGGATGGTGCTGTTCAAAGTGGTACTATTTCTAGTTTCATGGCGGGACGATGGATCCTGCAAAGGCCGTTGGATTTAATTGGTATTGAAGGATGGCTCCAACAACAGCAACGACGACCACGGCCCGAAGCCACAAATAATGGCCCGCCATCATCGTTATCACCAACACCACCATTAGAACTTGACGCAGCCAATCCAGATGCATTTGTCATTGCCAAACATGCTCTTGAAGATTATTTGGACTATTGCCTTCAGCAGCAAAGCGCTAGTAGTACTAGTAGTAGTACTAGTACTAGTACAAAAACCAAGAATGCATCGTCAATAACGACGACAATAACAACAACAACAACAACAACAACAGCATCGGACCTCTGTTTGCCCTTGTTCTTGGTCGTCGAACAACTCCGAGAAGATTATGACGATGACAACAACGATGGCATGGAAGTACCACCACCCATGATGCTGTCCTATGAAGAAATGGAATCCTTGTACGATCTGCTCCAAGATGGAATCTCGGAACTGAGCGATTGCATGGGAAAAGGCAACCACCAAAAAAAGAAGTCTGGTCACAAGGATTCTTCCAGCGTCAATTTCAAACGACTATCCACTTCGTTCAAATCCTTGGTTGGGACCAAGGTTGCCAACAAGTGGAAACGCAATCGAGCCGAACTGTCGTAGAACACAAGAATGAATGAATGAATAAATAAATATATGGATCAATCAATCAATCAATCAATGTAAAAGTTGCCTCCAAGTGCTACGAGTGTTTGTTTGTTTGTTTGTTCTGTATTATTTCTTATATTTTTTTGTCATCTTAGTTTATCATGTGGTCATCTTCATCTTTTAATCCTCCTCCTCCTCCTCCTTATCATTTCGTCATGTAGTATCCCGTTGTCCCGTGCGTGCAGTATATGCAGTAGTAAATCTCCTGTACCACAAGTAACACATTCCATTCCAATATATATATATGTATATATATATATATATATATATAATATCATATTTACATCAAGGCCGCCAGTTGATCCAAAGTTTCTTGTTTGGAATTCAATTTGACAATCTGTTCCTCGGTTAAAGTCTCTGTACCCTTTTCTTCCAATTGTTCAATTTGACGCAACTTTTTGAGTAACTTTCGCTTCAATTTGAAATGTGGATCCGAGGAATCCAATACGAAATCGTCCGCTCGAAGTGGGCCTCCTCCTCCTGCTGCTGCTGCTGATGATGATGATGATTGGGATGGTTTGGACGATGCTTCGGCGGGGTCTGTCTTGTTAGTACTGCTACTAGTAGTAGAGGTAGGGGTAGGTTCCGATTCGGCTGACTTCTCTGGCGGTGGTGTTGGTGCTGGTGTCTTTTTCTTCTTCTCTGGCTTTTTGTTATTCTTTGCTTGTGCTGGGGTCACCTTTTTCTCTACCGGTGCTGCCTTTGATGGTGCGTTCTTTGTCGGCGTTGGAGCTTGTGGTTGTGGTTTTTGTTTTTGTTCATGTTTATGTTGTTGTTTGACAGCTTCCTTTTCCTTTTGTTTTTCTTCCACCTTTTCGGCAATCTTGTCCACCTTGGCGGCCTTTTCCAAGACCTTTTCGACCACTTGTTCCACCTTGCCGGGATGTGGTGCGGAGGAAGCAGGAGTCGTCGCAGGAATAGGAGGAGGTATGGGTAGTATTTTCTTTTCTTCTTCTTTTTCCATCTTGTTTTTGTTTTTGTTGTTGTTGTTGTTTTTGTTGTTGTTGTTGATTGCAGGTGCAGGTGCTTTCGTTTCTTCTTCTTCTTCTTTATTTTTCTTGGGTGCACCATCATCATCCTTATGTTTGGTCGATTCTTCAAAGAATGGCATACTGGAAAGAGTAGTTCCAGTAGGTGGAGGTGCAACGAACGAGGGAAAGATTAATGGATCTCTGACCACGGCTCCTGTCGTTTCACTAGTACTACTACTAGTAGTAGTAGTAGTAGTAGTAGTTGTTGTCGTTGTAGCTGGTGCGGTAGAGTCTTCTGCCTTTTTAGTTGTTGCTTTGGTTGTTGTCATCGATTTGGCTGGTTCCTCCTTTTTTGTCGCCGGAGTCGATGTCGATTGCTGTGGTTTTGGTTTTGTGGGTGGTTGTGGTTGTTGTTCCTTATTTGTTGTTGGTGGTTGTGGTTGTTGAAAGGCTTGAGGAGGTGGTGCTGATTTTGCTGGTTTGGGAGGTGCTACCGCCACTGGCATGGATCGTGAAGCATTCGTATTGGAAGTATTATTATTAATAGTAGTAGTAGTAGTAGTAGTAGTAGGTGATGAAGTGGTACTACCATGACGACCCTTGATGGGACTCCCATACTCGGAATTCACAATAGACTCTGGTTGTTTGGACGATCCGCAACCCATGATGATGATTATGATGATGATTTGTTTCGTTTCGTTTCGTTTCGTTTCTCTTTTGTTTTCTATTGAAGAAGTACTATGCTGGTGGTGGTGGTGGTGGTGGTAGATTGGATTAGATGGTATTGAAAGATACTGTAGGTACAACACTGTAGGTCAAACACCTGTCTTTTTGTGTGTCTTGCTTGTTTGTGGCCAAAGAGTCACCAATCAATCAATATTCGATTGGATCTTTTTTGGCGATTTTTGACATCAATAGAAAAAAGAATAAATACCGGTATACCGTACGTACCGGTAGCCATCATCCGTCATCTACCGCTCTACTTACTGTATATTGCAGTAGACTTTCTACAGAAATTCCGAACAGACGGGGAAGCAGTCTGTTCTGATACGTAGTGTACACGTATGATGTACGTCAGTGATACGAGCGAAGGTGGGACGTTTTCACAAGATGAGGAACAGCAGGCAGACCGAACCGCAAATTTCAAATTGAATTTTTCCAAACATCATTATATTAAAAAATAGCATACTACAGTAGCTAACGTCTATTATATATTCAGTTTTATATATAACACTGCATTGTATCATTATTATTACCGTGATGATGATGATGATGATGATCATCATCATCGTCTTCTCCTTTTTATTGCTCGATTAAAATGAACTGTACATGTATTATTAATAATAGGTAGTAAAGTTGAAAGTACATCCAATAAATGCTTCATCAAGCACGATCCAGAAGAAGCATGAATGAATGATCCCATGTATTAATGTCACACAAAATGCCCAAAATCAAACCTCCAACAAACTTTATGTATCTATACTGTATCGTATATCATACACCATACACGTACGGGTACAATAGGACTACTACAACTGTCTTATACGAGTATATCGTTCGATCGTTTTCTTTCTTTCTTTCTTTAGCACCCACACGCATCGGCACCTCCAGCTTCTCCTCCTTTATTATCTTCCAGTTTGACCGTCGATGGACCACCACTTCCAGCATTTCCAGATTGTTGCATACCTTGAATACCAGTTTTAGACTTGTTGGCTGCCAACGCCCGATTGTGCACAATCCCAATCAATTTCTCAAAGGACTGCAATACATTTTGTCCACTCTTGGCACTAGTTTCCAACATGTCCATTCCATACTCCTGACAAAATTGCTCCGCCTTTTCTTTGGTAACTTCTCTACTCGCTTCCAAATCAGACTTGTTGCCCACCAACAATTTGGCCAAATCGTCCGAAGAAGCGTGGTCGTTCAACTGGGCCATCCAGCGTTCGCTGAGCGATTCAAAGGATTTGGCATTGGTAATGTCGTAGACCAGAATGACGCCCTTGGCCTTGCGAAAATACGTTGGCAGCAGCACACGGGCAAATCGTTCTTGACCGGCCGTGTCCCAAATTTGCGCCTTGACCTTGCCGTGCTCCGTGTCGAGCATCTGGGTGTCGAATTCGATTCCCATGGTGGCACTAATGTCGTGGTTCAAGGGACGCTCGGGATTGGTCAGTCGGGCTACCAAAGAGGTTTTGCCTACTCCGGAATCTCCCAACATGACAATCTTGTACAGTGGAGGCTTTCCTCCGGCTGATGTGGCGCGGCTCATTTCGAATTTGTTCTTTGTGCTGTGCTTTGCTGTGCTTTGCTGTGCTTTGCTGTGCTTTGCTTGCTATGGAGTGTTTGGGTTTGGGTTTGGGTTTGGGTTTTTGTTGATATTTAGTTTTTGTTGATATTTAGTTGTTTGCTTCTCGTTTCTTTGATTGAAGGATGAGTTGCAGTTATTACACTGATTGAACAACAACAACAAAAACAAAAACAACAAACGACGATATCAACAAACAACAAACAACAGACAAGGCAAGGCAAGACAGACTCACTCACTTACCTCTCATTCCCAATGCGGGGGCTAGAAAATTAGAAAGGTATTTGAATTGAAATCGAGAATGCGCTTTTGTGCTAAGTAAAACAAGCCGGCATAGCACGGTATCCGGCTTGCGGACTATCCGTTACGATACTCAGTGCTGTGGCAAAATATTTCGGGATGAGATCTATTTTGGGTTGCAAACACGTTACTTTACTTCCCCTAATCTCAAATCTATCCTTTCAATATTTCTACACACGATCCACGAGCAATGCCAGCGCGGAAGTAGGTACGGAGGGTACATTCGGAAGACAACCGTGCGAGCTGCCGCTTATTTCTACACTTAGCCTAGTTTTTGGTGAGATCCTTATGTAGTGCTTGCGCGCGTTCACTGCCTCCTCGATTATTTACCGCGCGTACTCAATTATAGAGTAATTTATATATATATCCAGACATTCGGAAGGGGGCGGGTTTCTACCGGCTGAATTTTTGGTGACATCTTTTTCTTCGATTGATTTTCAGTAGTCACTTGATATATGACCCTTTTATTTTCAGAAATCATCTGATCATCAATCAACTGCAATTGTTTGATATATATACTATACATTACACAGACACAGACACAAACTCACATACTAAGAGAAAAGCATAAATTCAGCCTATCAGTAGCAATCAATCAAGCATCATTACCATTAAATATGCAGGCAGAATTTGTTCCAGCCGGCTTGGACGATTTTTGGAGTGATGTCATGGCACCTGGCAGCAGTGGCCAATGGCAACGAGGATTGGCGGCACCACGACCAGAAGTATTCAATACCGATGACTTTTTCAATCGAGAACCACCATCCAACATTGTTACCTTTATCATCGGAGGGGTACGTATAGTACATTTTGGTTGTGCGTGCGACATGGTGTGGCTTCTTCGATTGATTGACTGATCAATTGATTGATCAATTGACTGATTGATTGATTGATTGATTGATTGATTGATTGATCAATTGACTGATTGACTGATTGACTGGTTGACTGATTGATTGATTGATTGATTGCCTAATACCATTTTAAATGAACCAATTCTCACTTTTCTCGTTTATTTCTCTTCTTCAAATCATGCATCAAATCACAACTACATCATGCATTCTACAGGTTCTTTGGATCCTCAGTTTTGGCGTCTTTCTCCAACGTGTCCACAAGTTGAAGACTCGTACTGAAGGACAACTCAAGGGATATGATCTCTACCGAGGCTTGATAGGCTGTGCCATGGACAACGATTCTCCTTTCTATACCATCATCAGTTTTGCTTCCATCTCCTTCTTGTTCTTGGGCGGTGTTCAAACCGATTATAGAACCACCCTGATTGTCATGATGGCCTATTATGCCATTGTCTCCTTTGGGGAATCCTTACGAGTCCTCATGGCCTATTGGTCCTACAAATCCCTCAGCGAAGTCTTTTTGTTTACCGAGATGGACGCCGGCCTCAAAGAAAAACAAAAGGAGGACAAGGACGAAAAGGATCGCAAATTTGAAACCATGGAGGTCCAACCCAATAACATTTACGAAGACATGGGACGGGAAAAGACCATTGTCATTATGATCTTCTTGACGCAAATCATTTTGGTGTCCTTTGTCTGTGTCGATATTTATCGCGCCGAGACGGTGCGATGTATGGATGGGACTGCCAATTGTCCAGTGGGTAAGTGCTGTATCTTGTTGTATATTTTGGACGCAGCCAGTGGATGCCGGATGTATCATGGTGTCAGGCTTGCTTGTTGTGATTCTTGTGATTCTTCTTCTTCTCATTATTATTATTATTTCATGCACTCACTCACAACCATATTACCATCATCTTACTAAATAAACAGGCGGAACCATGGGCTCGTATGGATTTTACCTCATGGGAATCTTCCAAGCCTGTGTCTACTTGTTGGGCCCCAAGACCAACTTTGGTCAATCGGAACAGAATCCTGGATTTTGGCTTATTTTGTTGCTGGCCTCCAAAAAGAACGGCGCCCGGCTCTTGTGGGAAAATCCCATTAAGGATCCAGCCTTTTCCAAAAACCCGGGCACGTTGAGGGATCAAAATGGAAATTACATTTTGGATGCCACTGGAAATCCAAAACTGTGGCATCAAAAAATGTTGAATCAGGGGGACTTTACCATGTGGCGCCGTTTCTTCATGTCCTACTTGGTCAATGGTGTAGCATTCCACATCTTGGTCCATGCGTTGCCCATCCAAGTGGCCTCCCAATCGTCCTTTACCGGAGTGGTCTTTCGGGCCGTAGGTATGTTGTACCTGGTCGATTTGGACGATTCCAAGGGGTTCCGATTGATCATTACCGAAAAGGACGAGGAAAATGAACCAAATAAGAAGCCAGAGGGTGAAGGTCCCATCGAGCCAAGCGAGAAGAAGGATGACGATGAAGAGGAAATGAGACCACCAGGAAAGCATACTCCCATGAAAGTTGATTCCACCGGAGCCGTTACTCCATTTCAGCCACTGGAGGAAAACCAACAAGCACAAGTCGACGAAAACGCCATGGCAGCCCAAGCTAACGAAATCTTGGAAGAAGCCCAGACCAAATTGGAGATGTTGCGTCAGAATGGACCATCTTCCTCCAATTTGGCGGCTGTTGGAGGTGGTCTTGGAAGAGAATCCCGACTCACCAGTGCCCGCATGAACCGACCATCCCGCCCCATTGATGTCAGCACTCGTCTCAACATTGGATTTGGTTGCACCGCCCCCACGGCAGGTGGTGGTCTTACCGGTACTGGGATTGGTCAAGTAGGCAAGAAGAATACAGGACAAGCTGCTCTTTTACAAGCCAGTGAAGGACTTGGCCCCGGTGGTGCTGGTGGTCCTAGTGGAGGAACTCCCACCAATGATGGTGGAGGAGGAGCGGCAGCTGCCGCGCCTGCTCCAGCAGCGGATGCTGGTGGAGATGGCGGTGGTGGCGGAGGAGGTGGAGAGTAAACCATCCACGTCCACCCTTCGTGTAGCAATCCATGAATAAATGAAGTAGATCTTAGTAATAAATCTATATCCATATACCTGTATATATCATAATATAGTCGAAGACAATAATTTCCGTCGTCCTCCTGACATTGGCTTTGGCCCAGGTGGTCCTAGTAGTAGTCCAAGGGAGTTGCGAGGGTTGCGTGTGCTGCCTGCCTGGGGGAGCTCGAGTCGTTAAAACTGGAGGTGGAATTTTGAATGTTTTAGTAATATAGTTATTTATTAATAATATGTAGCAACATCATAGTGGCTACCTGGTACTGTATGATAATCGGCAAAGTTTAGGTAGCATGAACTACCGGTATCGATGAACAGATGGCATGCGAAAACAATCGTCCTTCGACTCGTGAATGGTTTAATCCCGAGCAGAAGACTTCGACCTTCGACAATATATACTGTATATCATCACGACGAGAACGATGAACAACATAATCTTTGAGCGTGTAAGTAAATATATACCTGGCATTATTATTGTAGCAGGTATTCTTGATTCCAATCGGATGTCCACCAGTACAGTACGAACCAAGGTTTCTGATTAATTCATGCATTGCCACAGAGCACCTGTGTACGGTAGTACCGGTGGCTGTAAGAAGGATCTGATCAACATACACTACAACTCTACTGCTCTAGTACAAGATCGGAAGGGGATGCTCCTACTATGAGAATATAATATAATAGATACGACTAAAACTGATCCGAAAGATGACAATGTATCAGCAGCATTGGTGCCGGTACCGGTAGGATTTCAATCGCTGGATTGCCCCAAAGCCTTTTTATAGTTACCATGCATGTAATCCATTCGGTTGTGGTAATAATGGCTATACACAACCACCATGCAATAAAAGATAAAAATTGCTATAGTAAAATGAAAATACATTCATGTATTGTGTGTAATGAACGATGTCAATAGTACAATGTATATAATAATCTATTCTTCAGAACTGCTGTGTGCCGTATAGTAGTACCCCGCAAAAATATTAACAAATAATGCCCAAATGTATATGTACAGTTAGCCCTGTTGTTGTTGTTGTTCTTGCTCTTGCTTACCCCTGGTTCTGGTTCTTCTTTTTCCGAAACTCCCGCAGCAATTGTCCAATCTTCTTTTCAATGACTTTTGGTTCCGCCTCGACCCATTCTCGGTTTTGATTTCGTTCATAGAATCGAGTTCCTTGCTGACGCAAAGCGTTGGTCAAGGCCTTGGTCACTTTGCCTCGTTGGTTTCGTGGAGCCGTGTCATAAGCATGATGATATTCCTGTAGATATTCTCGGCATCGAATATTACCAGGATGATCTTGAATCCCACGGCCTCGTCCAAAAAAGACATCATGGTCGGGTCGATGTTGTCCTCCTCCTCCTTTTTGCTGCTGTTGCTCAGTAATGGTAGCAGGAGTATTTTGAGAAGAGGAGGACGATGACGCAATTGATATTTGGTGGAGAACGTCATTGTTGATTCGACCACCAGAAGCAGAAGCTGCATAGGTGTACTTGGCGACCGTGGCAGCTGGTGGTGGATCCAGAACCACTGCAACGTCTGTAGCAACAGTACATATTTCGTCTTCCTCGGATGTGATTGAATAATCATCACGATCGTCTTCGTCATCATCGTCTTCTAGTTGCACCATGGTACAATTGAAGGAATCGATATAGGACGGTTCATTGGCCATGTGCAAATGAAGCCAGACGTTTAAGACATTGCGACGAATCTTGCCTTGAGAATCGACTGGAAAGGTCCCCGCATGGGGAAACCCATACTGTTGAATAAGGCGGTATTGGATTTCCCAATCGCTTCCGTGATGCATCGTGGTCCTTGCCCGGCTGTAGAGTGGAATGGACCTCAAGTAAGCACCAAGCACCAAGTTCTTGATAGAAGCGTCTCTCTTGGCAGCAGCAGATTCGGGAAAGCACAAGTGAATGGCCGAGTATCGAATGGGCATGGTTGCAAAAAAGGCCATGCTTTTGTGAATGAAATCAAAGCTTGGCTTGTTGGAAGAAGCTGCATCTGGCTGGGCGGTATCGTAATGAACGGCTACCAATCCTTTGGATTGAACGACAGCCATGTTGCTTAGAATATTGAACCAAACATAGTAGTTGACTCGATTCTGTAGAGTGTTGTATCGTGAAAGGGAGAAGGAATAGATAAACAGTTAGTTAGAGCGGGCAACGGTTATAAAATATCATGATACGTATGATATGTTTGATTGACTTCACATGACTTGACTTACCACCATGCCCACGCTCGGACAAGAAGAGGTCCCACGAACTCCCACACCACCACCACCAAGGGCAGCAGGAAAGGAATAGTGGATGACTCGGCCCTTTTGGTCTCGGCCACCTTGAATGTGATAGCGATCCGAAATCATGAGGTCCAATTCTTCAGGACTGAGATCGTCCAGGGTAATCTCTCTGGCCACCTTGTCTTGTCCAAAGTGCACCGCCTTTTCTTGTAGAAAGCAAGTCATTTGATGAACGGCTTTTGGAACATTGTGCCGGTTAGCCCTCAAAAATTTCAAACGAAACGTTGGATCTTGGACGTAGGACCGATTCTGCACCAAGGCAATGTCGTAAATGGGAAAGTTTCCTTGTTGAATCTGTAGCTCAAACCTGCGTAACGAGTCTTGAATCATGACTGGATTCTCGTTTAGATCACAGCTGCTGCTGTTGCTGAGGTTAGTATCTTCTTGCTTTTTATCAGCAGCAGCACTCTGACAGTAGAGATCACTGAGGGCTTTGGTTTGTTCTTCGACAGACAGTTTGCAGAATTCAGAGGCCACAAAGTCTTCGAGTGGCTTCATGTCATTATTCTTGTTGCCGTTGCTTCGTCCATGCTGTGGACCCGCCAAGGGGATATCATCGTTCGCAACGACGTATTTGGCCAGTGAGGGTGTTGCCACGGATGATGATGGATGAAACAAGGCACCAT
This sequence comes from Cylindrotheca closterium, assembly GCA_933822405.4. Taxonomy (NCBI): domain Eukaryota; phylum Bacillariophyta; class Bacillariophyceae; order Bacillariales; family Bacillariaceae; genus Cylindrotheca; species Cylindrotheca closterium. The sequence goes on along the minus strand of CAKOGP040000003.1, from coordinate 25,356 downwards.
GATCACGATGTGTAACGGCAACATTGTTGTGGCTGTATGGAAAGGATTCCATTCTATCTTGTATCAATGTCAATTCTGTATCTTTTGATATATGTGAGATCAGGTGTAAAGCTGATGCTGATGCTGATGAATTGCTGAATTATGGAGGAAACAGTGGCACAAAGTGTGTCGTATACTTTCCATTACACTTTCTTCCTGCGATTGGTCGTCCCAATTTTCCAACTCGTATCAAAAACTTGTTCTGATCAAGACGTGATGTGAGACGTGTGAATAGCTAGCGTTCTGGCTGCTTATGTTTTGATGGGACCTTTTTATTCCCCTTCGTTCCCCATTGTTCCCCACTATTTAACCCCATGGGAGCTGTGAATTGTTCGACCTTCTGATCAGGATCTTTGTGCGTCGCCAGGGGATACGATGTTTCGACTTGTTGAGGTTGAGTTCCCATCACGCACAGCAGACAGCAGTCCATGTGCCAGGGTCGTGTAACATACGAAACAGTCAAATACGTACTTGCGCACTGGTGGGTTCTAATAAACGGGGGATTGGACCGACGCGTCCACGTCGACAGGTGTACGTACTTCAAAGATGGATTGATTTCATAATTTCCATACGCATTTTACAGTAATACTTCCAAGATGGATTCAAATCTTATTTCCGAAATCTTCGCAAACAGATGGCAATAATAAGAACCCACGAACTTGTTCGGAGGATTTTTAAAGATTCATTCTTTCATTCTCATCGAACACTTTATTTTACAATATTCAAAATACAATAGTGGTAGTCAAAGTATGCCATACAACTATTTTTTGTTTTTTTCAATCAACCAATAGAATCGCATGGTTTTCATGAGAACTTTGAATACCCCATTTTTGGGTCATTTTGATGACACGATACGAATGTACAGGACTACGATGTTTCGCGTAAAAACTTTTCACTAGATATTTTCCTAAGTGCTTCCCGACGCATCGCTCCACTTGATTTCTGTGGCAATGTTGTATGTAGAAGACTTGTCAACAGCATTGATATGTTTCAACAACGTAATGTTGATGTCAGAAGCGATGTGGTGGGAATTGGAGCTTCCAACAGGGAGATCAGATATGGAATAGAAATAGCACGACCAAACCTCGTGATTTGACTTTCGGCTAGGTATACTTCGAGAATTAGTGCAGACGTAAAATAGAAATGTGATGACCCAACTATTCGTGTGATTTATTTTGGGCTGCGTTTATTCAAAAAGAAGCGCTCTCGCACCATATATCCATAATATCAAAACATAAAAAATACTTGTGTTGTGTCCCGAAAAAAATAAAATCGTATCGTGCCCCAAATGGACACTTTTAAATTTTAGTTGTGGACACGATACGACTATTTTTTGTTTTTCTCAGCCAATCACAGCCTCCCAAAACTCAAAAAATAGTCGTATCGCGTACTTTGACTACCACTAATATTAATGTCACCGGAAACGAAACGAACCGAACCGAACCGAACGATGAATGTTTACCTACCTACCTACCTGCCTACCTACCTGCCTACCTACCTGCCTACCTACCTACCTACTCTAAGTTGAGAAGAAGTTTAGTTCGATTGTCGTCCATGGGAGCAATATTATTATGTGCTACTGTATCTTGAGAAGAAGTTTAGTTGGAAACTTTCAATTGCCCACACGGGATCAATCGAACAACTGGCTTGGAAAGCAGCAGAACGCAATCATCCAAGCTTGAGGAGGATCTTCTTCTTCTTTTGAAGGAAGTATTGCCCATGGGATCAATACCTGTTCCTACAATAGATACTACATAGGTAGGGGTAGTGTATCCGACTGCTCGTAGCTACTGTAGTCGGATCACATGCAGGGATTGGAAGATAATTCATTCTTATTCATTCATTCAATTGGAATTCCAATAGTGCAGTAGTCCTACTACGGTATACGATGCGTATTATAATTTACTACAGTGGCTGACCGGCCGTAATAGTTGCAGCTGAAAACAGGCTGCCAATGTCATCCAAGATAGTCGATGTGTATTTCAACAAAATCAATCAATCAATCAGTCACCCTCACTCTTCTGGCGATGCCTTGCTTTCTCGTGCTGAAACCAAACTAAACTTGCTATTGTTGGCTATTTCCTTGGTTCGGGGTACTACGGAAATCCCACAAAGAGTGCGAACAATTTCCACCACAATGGTAGCGTCGGGATTGTCCAGCGAGACCGTATATCTATCTTTTGGGTACGCCTCGTTATCCAATATGCTTCCGGCAATCATGTCAATGATTTCTGGTCTCTTGACATTGTTACAGATTCGTTTCTGAAAGGAAACGGCAAAGGTTTTGTATTCTGGACAAGGAAAAAAGTACTTTTGTAAAAGTGCTTCCGCTGTGGCTTGGATTTCAACGTTGGAGGCAAAGCACGTGGCTTGCATGGGAATCATTCGTGTAACAAATCTATTATAAACACGGCATAGAAAATTCAGAACAAGTTCAGGATACTGGATAGTATATTTCGTAATCATCACCAATTCCAACAGAATGGCAATACTTGCTTACCTTGAACTTGGGGCGGATGTCACGTTGCTTTCAACATCTGCCAATACCTTGCAAACTACTGGGACGGGATCCCATGGTTTGGAGTTGCTGCCTTCTTGGTTGTCATCGTTCTTGCCAGTCGCATCATTTGCTGGTGTCGACTTGGCAGCGGCAGCAGCAGCAGAAGCAGTGTTGTCATCTTTGTTGTAATCCCCCGTTCGCTGCTTCTTTGATGTCCCCTGACTTTCTGTTGAATCGTCGTCGATCTTCTTCTTCTTTTTCTTCTCATCATTATTGTCCCCTTCGTCAGAATCAACAACTATCGGCGGTATCAACTGACATCCTTCGGCTGAACACATTAGAAAGACACTTCCCTTGCTTCCAGTCTCATACTGCGTAAAATGAGAGGAGGAGGAGGCTTTCGTTGATCGGAGGGCTTTCAATTCTTCTTCGAGACTGAGTGATGGCGATGCTGACGATGCATTATCATCCCCCTGTTTGGTCGAATCAGCACCATCAGTCCTTGCCTCCTCCTCTGGAATGTTGGCATCGCCATTATTCTTATCATCAAAACCATGATGAAAGTAGTGTTGCAAGATTGCCATGCCTTCTCTTCGACATTTGACTTCTCGAAAGGTCTCACAGGTGAGCAAGACACCAGGACCGCCACGTCTAGGATTGCGGTGATGTTTCTTGTGGCGGAAATTGTCTTGGTACCTTCGTTTGTTCTTGTTCTGGTTGCTATTATTATTGTTATTGCCACTCATGATAAGCGTGGCTTGTGTAGAATGGTATGGCACTTGCAGTAATGAATACTGTAGATATAAAAAGATGTGCGGTACGCATTTTGATGGTGGATGGAAATTTGAGTTCGACCGTCGGTCAGACGCGGGTTCTGAGCCTTAGGCCTACAGTAGTACCTGACAAAAGGAACGATATACAGTATTATTACTCTACCAATATATATGATGGTTTTGTCGTTTGTCTATTGATTCAGCACGCATTGATCGATCACGCCATTAGCTGCTTCTCATATGTATACTTGTTATTCTACCATATCTCCGTTTCATTCTTGCACCAGGTAGAGCGCAGCCAGCAGTGATGAAACGAGGTGCTGCTTTCAGAGCTCATATCTTGCTGTTCCCGTCCTAAATCTGTTACAGTAGGGCGCCGCGGAAGAACTCCTCCAGTGAAACTAGCCTGTTAGGATTTATTTGGAGGTCCTACCAAATTGGTTGCTAGTAGTACTGCAGTATAGAAGAATGATGATGGAAGTCAAAGTGAAATTGCTGCTAGAATGCCATAAACGCAGATCTAGCATTTGAAGGAAAATTTGTGTTCTAGTAGTTTCAAAATTTGTATCGGAATTGTAATAGGTATGTTTGTTGGAACTGCTTTCGATGCACCGCAACGAGTCACGCGACCAACGCTAAGGATGTTCGATGAAGGCCACTTGGCCTTTCTGCTTGTTCCATTCTTCTTTGCTCAAAACCTGGGACACCAGAGTCTTTCGACTTGAAGGAGAATGTAGCCACAGTCGCATTGAGACAGTCCTCGTTTTCATTCATGAAGTAGATGTCTTCGGCAATATCTTCATCACGTTTGCCAACGACTTGGGCCCACAGCTGACAGCTGGAAGTGGTGCTGCTGTAGGCATCTGCAATGGCTTGATCGTCGACTTTGTTTTCAATCCATTGCTTGGATTGTTCCATTAGAACTGCTGCGCGAGCACATGCTCTATTCTGGTTTTTGCTTATGGATGCAAGCGCCGTGTGACCCTCGAGGCCTCTCGTGCAATACTTCTTGCCTCTGTTGGAAATGTCACTTTCCATTCTCCTCAGTAGCTTAAGGCACCGGTCGGTGATGCGATCCATGTCTTCTTGGTTGTACCACGAAGCCGAAATCTCACTGGGCGTGTAGTCTTCGATGTTCATGATCTGAATACCTGTGACATTAGAGCTGAAGGTAACGCCCTTCTTGGATACGGTTGTCATTTCAAAGTTTTACGTTGCTTTCAAAATAAGTGGGTGAGAGTAGAATTGGGAGTTGAAGTTGGTTTTAGAGTGAGGAGGAGGTGGACAACTCTGTCGTGAAAATGTTCAAGTTCAACATGATTGAGGAACAAATTCAAAAAATACGAAAAAGGTATTATTATAATGTCTTTTTGGTTTTGCCGTAGTGAACCTTACTCTTGAGCGATTGCCAGAAATTGGCTGTGACTGGAAAGTAGAGTGCAATTATTCGTGCCATAAACGAACTTCAAACTATTATTCAATATTGTTCATTGACACTTTTCCCATTATTTGATGCCGAGATGAGACCATTTTGTTGGTACCGGGAACATATATATCGCTATTATTTGTCCGACTGGAAAGATACCTCCTCTTGAAGAAAGTGACCAAGAGGAAAAGCGGTATTGGACCAACAAGAAGAACAGCTGGCTAATTCGTGCTGTTATACAGATACGACCATAGCGTAGCAGGTTTTCGTAGGGGAAGGACAAATGGATGATGTATGATCACACCACGTTCCGAAAGATGAAACCGCGTTTGTCATTCTGGTTTTCTATTCTGATTCAGAAAATACCAGGTACTAGTAACCTCTAAAGGACACCAGCCGAATCGATGGTGCGGCTCTGGGTGAATCTTTAGGGGAAACAGCTAGCACAAATGTACTATAGTGTCTGATGGTACAAACTCGTTCTTCCTATTGAGTTTCGATCCGCCACAGTGAATTGATTGAGTATATTTGAGTGATGTACCATCTATAGAACATGCTCTCCTTTCTTACTAGGTGATACGGTGCCATCTGCATCTTTCCCAATATATTTTTCTTTGAATTATTTTATGTTACTGGGCAGTCCAATCAGTCTCGTTACGGTTGCACTGTGGTGGGTCTTCAAAGGGTTGGTTGCTGCATTGTCACGCAATGAGCCAATCCCCCATCAAGGTATAACTCTGTGAAATCAATGGGAACAACTGTCTTGTCTGGATACAAACCTTGAATAATGTCAATCGCCTTTTGATCATTGGCATCTTGAAAGATTGGAAAGACAATGGCATTGTTGCCCGCGTAATAGTTTATGTATAATCCATGTTCTCCAATGCTAGGAATCTCTTTGGCAGTTAGCGGCAAATGGACAATCTTGTAAGGTTTACCATCCGCGTCGGTTGCTCGAGTCAAGATATCGTACTCGGTTGGAACAATGAAATCTTGCTTTTCGAGAGTCACGATGGTGTCGCCATTAGCAAATCGTGCAGTTCCATCTGAAAACATCGTCGAAATGGGGTATCACACATTACTTAGCGAGGGATATGCTCAATCTTGCTTTCAGCAGGAAAAAGGTGCGGACAAAGAGAGACAAGCAAGCTTCTTACCAATATGATCGTCCGTGATTTCCAATCCAGCCGTACCATCCAACCAGATAAAGTTGGTGACACCGAGATAGCGACGAAAGTACGCCTCCACCTCTGCTTGAGTTGCTCCTGGATTGCGGTTGTCGTTCAAAATGGAGGATCGCTTGGCCATTAGTGTGCCACGGCCATCCACTTCAATGGAACCTCCTTCATTGACCATGGGAATGCTGGTCACGGGAAGGTACAGTTCCCATGAGACATCTCGAGGGATGTAATCATCGTACCACCAATCTGCCTTGCCTCCCTGAACGAATGAATATAGATAATGCAAGCAAACAAGGTTGGAGTCAGGCAAATGCTGTGCAATGTGTGTGATCCGAGCCCACTAGCCTTCTTGACTTGACCCGACTCACCCATCCATTGAACTTCCAATTTTCAACAATCATGTTCCCTTGTTGGTCTTGCACAAAGATTGGACCATTATCTCGAATCCAAACATCATCGGTGGGGTAGGTGTAGAACTGGATCTGAGACATGTCTAGCCCATTGTTCTCCAAGACGTTGCGGACTCGTCTCTTTTGTCTCCAGTTGTAGACAATGATTCTAACCTTTTCTCCAGTATGAAGGGCCCGTGTCATCTCCACCCAGATATCTTCGTATCGCTGAATATGTCGTGGATCCCAACCGTAGTTATGAGGCCACTGCAACCAAGTTGCTTCGTGCTTGACGTCTTCGGAAGGCAAGACAAACACATTGTTGGGATCGCTGATGCGTGTCATCTCACCCAAGTTTTGAGACTTCGCGATACGAAACATCCAACCAGTAATCAAAGCACAGGGTAGTAAACTCTTCATGGTGTCGATTTTCTGAAGAACTTTCTGGTTTCCTCGTCAATTGTTTGAATTTGTGAGTTTTGGATTTGGGTTTGTGCCCGAATGTGCAGCAATTTCGAAATTCGGAGAAACCGATTCGCCAAGATCAAGTATTTATTGAATTTTATTTCAAAGGACACGCGTGACATCGGTTTGGCGAAGCAAGTTTCGCACAAGATATCGATGTTTCCGCATGTTGGCTTCCGAGTTTCCCATCGGTCCGAGTTGAAGAATGCAAACAATGGAAATAAGTTGTCAAAGCCAGCACCAATGAGATCAAAAGTCGCAGCGTCAGGCGCAGTCGTAGCCCGACTACAAAAACCCCATTTCTATGCGGCAGTAGTTGAAGAAGGACGATATGCAAAGAAACTTTCGACCTGCAATGGGTTCATGGCTACGATGTTGTGAACCTGCGGGCGGATAATATCCAGGTTGGAAAATATTTACCAGCAGCCGTGTAGTTGTTTTTGGCGATAGAGTGAGTCAGTCGTTGTGGTCTCTCTTGAGGATGGCATGGAGACATAACCAGCCAGAAGCCGGTCCCAAATAGTAAGGAATAAGACTATGAGTAGGTTTATATACTATTATTTTCTTTGGTTTGAATTTCATGTACCACACTATACGCAGTCACACTGTATCCAAATGTGTATCTCGCTCTAATAGAAAAACTTTGATTCGACTAGAGCGACTAACATGTCAAAGTGACCCAAACTGTGTCTGCAATGCCTTTTATGTTATCTCTTTTCCGACATGCCGACTCAATCCACCAATCGTGGATTTTCTATTAAATCAATGGATGAACGAATGAAGAAGTCCTTTGTCCATATTATCAATCATTAGAAGATCCAACTGCATAGTTATTACACAACCCATCCATCCATTCCCATTCTTACAACCTATGAGGGACATCCAGGTACTTTCTCCATAGTGAATCAGTCACATTACGGTTGCACTGTGGTTGGTGGGTCTTCAAAGGGTTGGTTGCTGCATTGTCACACAATGAGCCAATCCTCCATCGAGGTACAACTCTGTGAAATCAATGAGAACAACTGTCTTGTCTGGCTACAAACCTTGAATAATGTCAATCGCCTTTTGATCATTGGCATCTTGAAAGATTGGAATTGCCCGCGTAGTAGTTTATGTATAATCCATGTTCTCCAATGCTAGGAATCTCTTTGGCAGTTAGCGGCAAATGGACAATCTTGTAAGGTTTACCATCCGCGTTGGTTGCTCGAGTCAAGATATCGTACTCGGTTGGAACAATGAAATCTTGCTTTTTGAGAGTCACGATGGTGTCGCCATTGGCGAATCGTGCAGTTCCATCTGAAAACATGCATTGTCAAAGTGGGGTATCACACAATCTATTTAGCGAAGGATGCATGCTCAATCTTGCCTTTCAGCAGGAAAAAGGTGCAGACAAAAGGGAGACAATAAGCAAGCTTCTCACCAATATGATCGTCCGTGATATCCAATCCAGCCGTACCATCCAACCAGATAAAATTGTTGACACCAAGATAGCGACGAAAGTACGCTTCCACCTCCGCTTGAGTTGCTCCTGGATTGTGGTTGTCGTTCAAAATGGAGGATCGCTTGGCCATTAGTGTACCACGGCCATCCACTTCAATGGAGAATGTTACCTTCATCTTGGGCCATGCATAACGCATGACTTCACATCCACCTCCTATTATGCCCAGGGTTTCCAGTCCTACCAAAGTTGTTGCAGCTACCTTACAAATTTCTACTCCCACCGTTGCTACACTTGCCATGACTCCATCTGTACGAGTTTGCTCACCTTCCAATTAAACAAAAATACAATCAGAACAGTCTGCTATAACGGATTAAATTGATATTGCTCTCACAAGTGTGGTGGTGGTGATGTTAGTCACATTTTGTGAGTGTGGTTGTTTAAACGTGACGTTACTCGTTTGATAGTCGGCACTATTGCATGAACGGCCCCGTTTCCCTGCCTTTCCTGCGTTGATTTGCTCATAATGTCCTTACAGATCTCTCTAATTATAGACACTATGCACGCCATACATCAACACTCCGCTGTTTAACCCCTTATGTACTACACAGTCCTTCACTGTTATAAGCTTCCTCCGTGTTTGGTTTCTGTCCCCAACCTGGCGATATCGATTTTCCCCACCACAACGTAGCTACATTGTATGCGGTGCCACAAACCAACCCTGTGAGTATGCCTTCTGGTGTAGCTTCAGCAGCCGTTGTGATAGCGTCGTACGATAACTGCACGAAACCTACGCTCGCTGTGACGATGGCCTGGGCTGGTCCAAAGTCCGACATAGGCCCATTCCTGATAATAGTCCCTATATTGTCTGCTAATGTTGCTTTCCCGACTGTCACAGCACACGCTACTAGGAAACCCACTGCCCCGGTCTGTAATTCTCGGTCTGTGAGCCTGCGTGTAATGATATTACCATCTTGATCGTATGAGTAGCTTGTACCATCTCCACCACCGCACACTGCGCTGTTGTATGCGTCTGCCACGTAGCTAGGCTTCGAAGCGTACGCACAACGGTCTTCGTTAAACTCTGGCGACAACCCGCTACAATCAAACGATAAGAGCGTGTAAGTCCCGTAGTCTCCCGGCAGCATCGTTCTAAACACACCGTTGTAGTCGCCATACGCGTCATATTCCACTATTTCTGCGCCTTTATGAGTCGCGCCACGTTTGCTAACGTAACGATGGTCCGAATAGAGCGTCTTCGAACACTCGGCGAAGACGTCCATGGTGACATACCGCCACATTTCTACAGGGCTGGTTAGCCTCTGAACCATAACGTAGTGATCCACCTCAGCTGTGTCTTGGATTATATACGCTCCTACTGTCGCAGTACATGTAGTATTCGCGGTCGCTCTGTATTCGACGTTGCCTGAGTCAGAGCCACCATAGATAGTCCGCGTTAAAGCTGATGTTGCCGGTTGCACTGCCAAACTGTAGCCGCGCACTTGAATGCGGAACTTAATATCTTTTCTTAAGCCGGCCGGAAAATTAATCTTTACGAAACCTTCCAGGTTCCCCGACCCTGGCGACAGCACGGTCTGGCCATTCAGTGCCCGACCTTCTGTTTTCTCGCTGTTTTTGCTTTTTAGCAGCTTGCCTGTTACTGGATCACGTTCTTCGCCTGCTACCCTACTCCGCTGCAACTTTATCTCGTAATTACACTGCTTTCCGCTTAAAAGTAGTGCCGTTGACTGCGCCTCGCCTACGTGTTGCACCACCACGTCTAGATTCGAAATCGCGCAATCATCGGCACGGTATCGGACAATAGTTTTATTATAGTCGTCAATCAGCTCCAACTCATCACCAGCCTCCATGTAAACTTTGTCGCGTTTGCCTAACGCACCTTGTTTTACACGGACCTTCTTCCTCATGCCGCACGTATCCTGCTCACATCCGTAAAAGTCCCCTTCTGTGCGCAATGCTACGCCGTCAATGCCAACCCTTGCGTTCACACCAATCATCCCAATAACAAAACATGCTAACGTAAAACGCATATTAGCAGTGCACTTATTTGTCGTAGCGTGTTGTACAATTCGCGTGAGTCGCCTCTTGTCTTTGTTTTGCTGCTATTTTTGGTTTCTGCAAGTAGGCCCATCGTGCGAGCAAGCCCGATTATCGTTTGTTCCTGTGACACGTGCCATCAATGACAATGGCCTTTGGTTCATGAACGATCGGTGGATGAAGTCCATGGATGACTGCTGGCGCGAGGTGTGCCGGCGATTTACTTGTAGCTCCACTCCTCGGCTGGTTAATATAGTGTCTCTCTTATTGAGGATGATGGAGGCATAACCAGCCAGAAGCCGGTCCCAAACAGTAAGGAATAAGACAATGAGTATAGGCTTATATACTACTATTTTCTTTGGTTTGAATTTCATGTACCACACTACAGTCACATTACTGCGATGGGCAAACAGTATATCCAAATGTCATGGAAGAGAGATGCTGCAATAAACTGTGATTCGACTAGAGCGACTAACATGCATGTCAAATAGTGACCCAAACTGTGTCTGCAAAATATCCACAAAAAAGATGCAATCGTGGATTTTTAAAAATCAAAGACGTAGTCCATGGTCCATATTATCAATCATTAGAAGATCCGACAACCCATCTGTATCCATCCACTCTAACCTTACAACACCTTCCATTGCCAACAAATGAGGGACGTTCAGGTACTTTCTCCTACCGTTCATCAAATAGACGGTAAAAACGATCATGTGACCTACGACGTCCAATCCCAACAGGAGGGTCATACTTCGTTAAGATATTCAGACTTTCAGTGGCTTTACAATCGGATTCAGATAGAAGTTCCTGGCGTCTTCGTTCCTGTCATTCCCCATAAGCGAACGGCGTTGATGGGCGAAGGACAGTTCAGTGCCGAATTTTTGGAAGAGCGTCGTCGCAATTTAGAAATCTTTCTCACAGGGGTCCTGAAAGTTCCGAAAATTTTGACCAAGTGCCCATCGCTTGAGGTATTTCTGAAGGACACCGGAGATTACTGTTATTGGGAAGCTCACAAGAAGAAAGTGGAGGCTGAAAATCCAGACATTGCGAATACCATTTCCATCCCATCGGGAACTGTGGAAATGAACGATGCTACCATTGCGGACGCCAAGAAAGGACTTGGGAATCTTATGGCCAAGGCCAAGACGGTCACTCAGACCAAATTTGGTAATGCAGAACTTCAGGAATCCAAACGAGAGAATGAGTACAGGTCGGTCAAGCTATACTTTGAACGAATGGAACATGAGATGAAAGAAGTCAAGGATCAAGTCACGAAATCCTTGAAGCCGCCGCCGGACAATCCAAATGCCGAAGTCAAAATGGTAGCAGAAAAGCAGGCGCTGCTTCACTCACTCGAACACGCAGCTTCGAATATCAGCACTTGTAAGGGAGCCTTTAAGCGCCGAAAAAAGCTGCAGGTAGAATACACTACGAAACACAATCAACTGGAGCAGTACAAGAAGGATCAGGCCAAACCACAGAAACAGTCGTTCGGGTTTTCAAAGAAGGTAAAGGATCCAGCAAAGGTGGCAGCCAAACTTGCCGAATTAGAAAAGTCAGCTGTTGCCCTGCACGGACAGTTCGAAAATGCAACAAAGCGCATCTTGTTTGAGGCTTGCCGTACGAAAAACGGGATTGACGCTAGAATGAAGGCTTGTCTACAGGAACATGCATCCATCCAAAAGAAAAGCGGCGACCCGGTGTCGGAAGTCAAATCATTGCCACAATTTCCTGATCTGGGTGCCGAATACAATGTCATTCCAGCTCCTCCCAGCAACGCAGCTACTCCATCCCCAGGCGATAGGGGAAACAGATCTCCGAAACGGGCAGGGCGTGACAAGTCACAAGATCGTACTACCGGGCGTGGCAAGTCAAAAGATCGTACTACTGGACGCAGCAAGTCGCCGACTCGTGCCACTCCCGTCGGCACAACAAAAAAGACTGCGACACCAGTCAATGCAACAAAGAAGACAGCATCATCTCCTGTATGTGGACGGGGCAAGTCGCCTATTCGTGCCACCCCCGTCAATGGAACAAGAAAGACAGCATCATCTCCTGTTCGTGCCACCAAAAAGACAAGCAAACCGATTCGTGCCACAGCAACTTCTTCCAGTGCTCAGCCAACCCTTACTCTTCCCGATGCTAATACAAACATTGGAGACTGGTTCAAGAGTAACGCACCAATGATGAAAGCGCACATAATGCAGACCACTCCCATTGTTGGTACTGCTAGTGTTGGTTTTAATGGTGGTAGTCCATATGGAAATCCTGGCCAACAGCCAGAAGGACCACCACCGGACTTTTCTCATTTTACCACGCCCTTCAAGGATTTGTATCCCAATGCGGACCCAGCTCGCTGGAAGTTGGTCGAAATGAGATTCAAAGGAAAGGCTAAGTACCACGTCAAGGGACTCCAAAAGAAATATGATGGACCCATCCTTGAGGCCATTGAACATTTCAAGCCCCAGCCGCAACGATTTGTGGCAATCATGTATCAGATTGACATGTTGGAAGAATGGGATCCCAGAGAACACAAGTATACTATACTTCATCGCAAGGACACTGTGGATTGGAAACCTCTTGGACCCGAACCCGATGGTAATTTAATGTGTCTAATGCATACTTATGAAAGGTGCAGACCTTTGGCAAGCTTCCCTATGGAATTACGCGACAAGTGGACGGACAAAATGACCTACAAAGGCCGCCCAGTTCATGGCCGATCGATCCAACCAGTCATGCCTGGACGTGGTATGGGCTGTGTGGACTTGCCAAATCTCAAAGTCATGGCCAAAGTCAATCCTGGCGACATTCAGCAAGGATCGGTGGGTGACTGTTGGTTGCTTTCAGGTATTTCAGCAGTGGCGGAATTTGAAGGTGCCATTGAACGGCTCTTTCGTAAGAATCGAAATCTTCGTAATATGCCAACTGACGAACCAAATGTTTATACTGTGACCTTGTGGGACTTGCGAACATGGTCTGAAGTGGATATTGTGATTGATGAACGGCTGTGCGCGAATCCCGACGGAAAGAAGATGCTTTTGGGTGCCAGACCATCCAAGGATGGCCAGTTGTGGGTCCCATACCTTGAGAAAGCAATTGCAGCCCTTTGCGGCGGTTATGATAAGATTGAAGGAGGACAGTGTACTCATGGTGAGTTGAATATCTTGTTGTTTTGCGTTAGACTTAATTTTGGTTGGATCCGTTTCTCACATAATTTCTTTTACTTTTCAGCTTGGCCCATTCTGACGGGTGTCAAGGGGCAGTACACTATTCAGACCAAGAATGGTTCCGAGAAGTTCGGCTGTTTTGGAAGATTCAACAGTCACCGAAACGCATGGGCCGATCATGAAAATTCCCCGCAAGGTATGTTTTGGGACGATTCAAACACTCCATATCATTTGCAACACTGTCTCATCCTTGACTATCTTCCTTCGAATTCTTTTTAGACGGAGAGCAGACAATTTGGCGTACAAAGTGGCCATTGGGCGATGACAGCGATGCAGACATTAGCACGAGTGAACTATTCCACAAGATGAGTACTTGGAGCGCTGCCAACTTTTTGATGGGAGCTGGTACAAAGGGCGAATCCGATTCGAATACCACCAATGGACTGGTGGATGATCATGCCTATTCTATTGTGAAGTGTCTGCGTCACGTGGCAGGAACTAAGGTGAATATGGTACAAGTTCGCAATCCTTGGGGCAAGGGCGAAATCGAAGATGGTGAATTCGGCGACAATGCTCCCGGATGGCAAAAATATCCAGCAATTAAGGACTTGCTAAAGCCAAGGGTTTCGAACGATGGGCTCTTTTGGCTGACGGAAAGAGAGTTCTTCAAATTCTTTGAGCGTGTATTTTTGTGTGCCGCAGATATGAAACAATTCTGCCAGCAGTAGTAGATCCTGTTATGATATTTAGTTTGATATTACCACATAACATTCGTAAATATTATTAATATGCTATGTTTTCCTATATAGAGTACAACTACGAGTCTAGCAAATGACGCAAGATGAACCATTTCGGTTTTTCAAGACATCCTTCAGTTCTTGTTCCACGGAGTCGTACGATTTGGCAAACTGAGTTCTATCTGGTAGTGCATTGAATCCATGCTCATGGACCATTCTATTTCGGATGGTGACAAGACGTCTCATCTTCCGCACTGTGTCGTTGGACAGTCCTGCCGTCTGTTCTGCATGGGTAATCTTGTCGTGCAAGCCGACAGTCTTCCCATTAGGGGCACCAAACTGAGTTTCCAAAAGGTGTTCCAGATCCTTTGTTGCGCGAATGACCAGCTCAAAGTCATTCTTATATTGCAGATAAGAATTGGTGGAGAAAACTGTACCCATTTGGAATGGTTTATGGTGGCAAATAATAAAATAGAATAGGTCTGTGTGAAATTGGAAATGCGGCGCATCTGTGATGCGGCACATCAGAAAATTGCGTACAGTAAGGGTACCCTTTCAAGAGAGTATTGTGCGATAGCGCAAAATGTCTCTCAAGGCGGTTCCCCTCTTATTAAAGGGGGTCTGGGGGCTTATCCCCCAGTGCATTGGGGGTCTGGGGGGTAGCCCCCAGGCGGTCAAGGACGGAGCCTTGCGGGGGGTATGTATAGGGGGGCAGAGCCCCCTTGGAGAAGAAAATTTGCAGTTTCAGGTCACAATTGAACCAAATTTGATAAGAAAACTACCACAATCTTTAAGGTACATTTTAGATCTGATGCTGCGCTGGCCACTTTATACATTCAATGCTTCCTAAGCAGGTTTTCGAGCCTGCTGTTAGCATTGAAGCATCTAGTTCCAAAGGACGACACAACACCTCTTCCTCAGCGTCCGAATCATCTGGATCATTAGGGGAACCACCTGCTCGAGCAATAATAGCCTCAACTGTGATATCTTTCTTGCCACTCTGCTGTAACAAATCCTTCTGCTGCATCTCCCCCAGAAAGGCTGGTTTGCAGACGAAGGACAGACATATTGGCATGAAATGGTACGGGTGACAGACGGACCGTGAAATTTGTGTCTCCTCAAAATTTGTCTCTTAAGGGGGTGTTTCTCTTTTAAAAAAACCTCTTAACAGGGTACCCTTACTGTGTTTTGAATGTTCGCATTCTGTATTCAAATATGCGACTCCGACGCGCGCGTTGCGGCATGCTCCGTTTGTAGTGCGTCAGAATAATCCTTGTACCGGTAAGAATGTGAGTTTTCCGCTCATCTTTTCGACTAAGCAGAGCACATTTTTCTACAATTTCCGTAACCGTGCCGGTAATATGACTGACAACCTACAGCAGTTGGTACCTACCGGTATGCGAATGCAGATCAAATGCAAAATCATTCATCTTGTCATCGCTACCGGTAATAATGTTGTGATTACCACTTGCAGAAACTAATTTCTCTCGCAAGCCCTTCTGGAACTGGAGGTGAAACAATCAGCGACCTTCGCTTCTAAAACACCTTTGCCTCTTCCAAGGTTCGTACCGAGAAATCCCACAAATTTTAAGATTGATTGATCGACAAACAGTATTTCAAGAATTGAGAGCTTTCGTCACCACTTGGAATCAAGACATGAAAATTGTGAGCTTCCGTCACCGATTGCAACTGCTTGATTCTAAGTACTGTAATGGGGAAGGAGTGTCAGGAGGCGGATGAAATACTCAGGTGTGTCAGTTCGAAACAGCTGAGACCAGCACAAGACAGAGTCAATGACGATATAGTTCAGTTGTCTTCTGCTCAAAACATCTGTCCTAAAAAAACACCCTTTGTATGTCGAAGGGGTCCCACGTCTATTTATACGTCGGATCACGTGGGCGAATTTTGTTTCGGTACAGTTAGTGAAATAAGATTTTTGCAGATTCTACAAGTAGCCGGCAATATACGCCGAAGAAAACCGTTCATTTTCCACAAAACCAGCAAACATGGTCGACCGAGGTATATTCAATGAGAAGAAAGGTATACCCTCCTACCTTCGTCCTGACTTGAGAGAGGGCACCAAGGCCCTACCCACAGGGTTTGCTCCAGGAGGATGGGACGTTATCTGCCACTCAAACAAGGAGGCGGATGAACACAGTGAGTCTGCGGCGTCTGGTGTACGATTGCTTTATTAATCCAAAATGATCACTGCCTTTCCTAACAGTCTCTGTTCTATCTTCGAAATGACCAATGTAGTTGGCAACCGTAGATTCGATTTTTGCATTAAGAATCATCTTGAAACTTACAACAACGCAAAATCAAGGGCCGAGAAGTCGGCTGTGATAAGTGACATTGTTGTGAGCATAAAGGAATCGTCAGCAGCAGGGATTGGGTTTGTACGGTATGATATGGAAAGGAGGCGGTGGTATCAGGTGAGCGACAAAATAGCAAGAGACAAGGTGGGGAAAAACCTTAGGGCATACAACTCCAAGAAGAAACAAAAAGACAAACCAAAACAAGACAAACCAAACGAGACGCCGCCTTCAAGTAGAACGAGGGCAATATCGGAAGAGTTCATTCGAGCTCCTCTCGAGCTTCCACCGGCAATACCCGGTGTTCCCAATACGATCGCCTGGACACAGATGAGAAAAATGGATGGCGCTCATACGATATGGTCAGATGCGCAATTAGCACCGCCCAACACGTCGATTGATAAGATTTCGCTCAATGACTGTTATGATGAAGACACTCCTAGCGACGACAATAGTCTAATTGACTGGTTCGAGGCGGATGTTAAGGGAATGAAATCGTAGACGATAATAGGACATCATTTTACTCTTGAGAGTAACAAAGCTGGTTTGCACTAGCATATTGCATCAGGTATGAAATATAGTTAATTTCGTAGCCCGTTACGTCACTCTGTCAATCGTTGAAGTCTTCGTTTTTGTGACCTAGAACATTCTGATCAAAAAATATGTCCCCAATGGGGAGACTCTGGGCAATCTTTTTGCTCGTTGGGCATCTTTGTGTTCGCTTTCACATATTTTTGCTCGCTTCATTTTTAAAATTAAAAGGTAATAGTTTCGCAGCATATCGGATTGTTAGTTTTATAGTTTCGCAGCATATTGAATTATTTATCATTCATGTTTCTGGTTCGCTTTGTCTCCTACCGGTACAGTACTCAGCTGAGTTGCAGGAAAATCAATATTTACTTTGAAGAATTGTATGCTAAATTTCTATTTTCCGGCCGTTCCAGATGCGATATTATAGTTCTACCTCTATCCTTGGTTCTACTGTACTTCTACCGATATTTTGCAACATTCGTCGCGGCGAAGAAACTCGCCGAGGCAAACATTGGCGCTCTGTTGGAAGTTATGATTCTCAGAACCATGCCAAACACACTTCTATCGATTGTTCCTCTCAGCAGAATGAATTCCTCGATATTCTCGGACTCACATTGCCCTAACCTGACTTCCTGATACGTACGGTACTGTACTTCTCCACTCATTATTCTGGTCAGTATTTGGTGAGTGCATAGTCCGAAATCCACTGGCAACCACCTCTCTACACGCACGCCACTTTAGGAGTCGTTCTTGTCAGAGGCACTGTATGCCAGCCAGACTTGTGCTCTGCTATGTACCCACTGTACCTACCACCGTTTACTCTTCTTGACTGTACCGGTATATATACCGGTATGAGAAAAAATATCACTGCGGGTTCAGGCAGACGACCGGCAAAAAGCAGCAGGCCGCACCACCACTGCAACGCCACACGCCACATCCGTGAAAATATCTGTGTACCGGTGCAATCACCTTCCTGTAACATTTTAGAAATCAGTTAGGTTTAGATTTCTTTGCTGGGAAGTATGCTCTGAGGTCTATTTGATGCACCTTGCGTTTGTTCAAAAGTTGCTTTTGCTTTGCATTCCGTTTTTCATGAAAGATTTCATCTTTTAGCAAACCGGTCACTAACTTAGTACCTCGCTACTGTGCCAAACCTTTTCGCTTCTCGTATGTACTGTAGCATTAGGCTTTGCCACCGTTTCCATGGTAGCATACAGTACGTGTGCGATTTCTCTAGACAAAGACGACATCATGCGATTCAAGCCCAGGGGTGGAGGCGGCGCTGGGTAATCTTCGATTATCTTCACCATAAATATGATATGGACTTTTTAGCTGGGCCGTACACGTGTACTTGTACCGTATCCCGTTGGGACTATAGTGTCGAAATTTTGGTTGGTCGCGGTATTTACAGGTAAAGAACTAAAATCTCAGTTGGTTCTCTATCGAACCTAATGACTCAAAGGCCTCAGGCGACTGTCCAAGTAAAGTAAATCATAACTCGTATTCTACAAACAACTAACGACAGAACATGATCTCTCGATCGAATGGAGTAAACGATTTTATATTTTGACGTCAGCCAGTGTTCCCGGATGCTCAAATTGCGAAAATAAAAGGAAAAAATCGTAACATTCGTCCTCATAATTTCCGATACTGAGTTGTTGCTATGACATCAACTAACGACAGCGACAAGCTTCGCAAGCACTGCAAAAGCTCTTCAGATCTTCTCGATGAGGGCCTATTGTCACTGATGCACTGTCCTCCTCTACCGTCCTTTGAAATGACAGCCTCGTCTTTTCCCTACATTTCCTCCTCCACGCCAGCAATGTGCTTTGAGGATCCCTTTGATGACCCACGCATGGAGCCTTTGCCTCTTCTCCCCTGGACTTCAAGTGACAAGCAAATGCCATCGACAAATGATGCGAGTGGTCTTGAATCTCCTTTCGTCCAACTGAACAAGTCATCTGAGGCCACACTTCGACAAGACCTGATCGACATCATGGACCCCATCATCAATGCCGGTGGACCCAAACGAAGTTGCGAAGCCGTCTTCTTCGACAACGACCAGGGCCCGCTCAACGCCAAGCGACAACGGACGAGCCACCTCTTACAAGTCTCCGAGGAAGAAAGCACAGCTCGCTTTCGTCCATATCAAGAGACGCAGTGGCAAGATCAGTTCCAAAAGCTCGTCCAGTACAAGCTAAAGCATGGACACTGCTCTGTGCCTCACTCTTGCAAAGAAGACCCCATCCTCGCCCGATGGGTCAAGAGGCAAAGGTATCAATATAAGAAGTTCAACGATAACAACCCTACCTCTACGATGACCACTCGTCGTATTCAAGTATTGGAATCCCTCGGCTTTGTCTGGAAATCGCACGCCTCCGCATGGGAAGACAAGCTGAACGAGCTAAAGGCCTTCAAGCAACAGCGAGGCCACTGCAACGTTCCGGCTCACTATCCAGAGAATGCTGCACTGTCCACTTGGGTAAAGTCTCAGCGTCGGCAGTATAAGCTATATATGTCTGGGTCATCTGCTTCGACTATGACGATCGATCGGCTCCTACAGCTGCAATCAGTGGATTTCGTATTTGATGCCTCAAGATGTCATTCGAAAGGATGTTAACATGCTTTTTAAGAAAAAATGAATATATTTTAAAATAAACGATAGTTACTCTTCTTTGTCTTCTTTGAATAATACGTCATTATCTTATCGGTGTTTTATTTTTGAAAAAGCAGGTTCTGGCTCTTGGCTATCTCGCTATATGCAACATCGGTATATTTTGGCAATATCACGGCTTTTCTACAAAGGTCTGTACTGTACGTAACATGAAACGAACACCATTGTTGATTTCAACAAGCCTTGGTTCTGAATCAGGTCCCAGTTACGATACCCCAGTGCCAGTGCAAGAGGGAGAATGAAACGATTATGATGTGAAATTCGGTACAGTACTGTATCTCATCATCATAAGATCAGATTTGCATGAGTCAGTCACAAAGAACAAGGTCGACATTCAAGACTCCGAAAGAACATCGCGCAAACCGAACTCGGGAGTGAGATATCCAACTTCAACCATGTCCAGCTTGGTACTGGCGGTGCATCGATATATACCAATTACAGTACGGCTTTCTCCGTTGCACACACGAGTTTTCCTTAGCGATATACCGCTGCTGACGTTGATAAGTCCACATCATCACAGAGTTCTCCCCAACTTCATCTTGTTCGACAAGTTTTCGGACGATGGGTGTGTAAATGCACCCGACACCATCGACATGAATGCTTGTACAAACACTTTTTATCGATATCAATTAACGAAAACGGGAATCCTCTTTGATAGGATTGACGTGAAAAGTACAAAATGAAATATAGTTTCTCCATCCGCTAATTCAATTGTTCGACCAAGGCCTTTCATCGTAAATACCCATGGAGAACAGCGTACAACGTCAGATCAACTTCAACTGAAAAAAAAACAATCCTTCCAGGACCTCATAATTTCTCTTTGACTGACGCAACTAATTTCAAATTTCCAACATGAGCTTCACCGACATCAACCACAAGCGTCGAAACCATAGCCACAGCTATCCAAGTCTCTCAGATGATGGCCCACTGTCACTTATTGATTCCTTTTTGCCTTCCTTCGAAATGACAGTCCCATATTCCTCCTTCGTTTCTCCACTACCACTCTCGTTCACGGATCCATTTGATGATATAAACATGGAACCTTTGCCTATCAGGTCGCAAGACCAACCGTCATCAATGGCTCATTCAAGCTTTGATGGATTCACATCCCCTTTCACGCAACTGGATGAGCCTTTGGGCGCCAACCTGCATAAGGGTCTGATTGATATTCTGAATCCCGTCATTGATATTGTTGGCTGCAAACGAAGCCCAGAAGATGGCTCCTCCAACAACAGTCAACGCCCATACAAGCGCCAACGGATGAACCCTGTCCAATCTGCTCATAGAGAAGAAAATGCTGCTCGCTTTCGTCCTTATCAAGAAAAACAGTGGAGAGAGCAGTTCCAAAAGCTCATCCAATACAAGCTTCTTCATGGACACTGCTGTGTTCCTCATTCTTACCAAGAAGACCCCATCCTTGCCCGATGGGTCAAGAGACAACGGTATCAATACAAGAAGTTCCACGATTCCAATCCCACATCCACCATGACGACTCGACGCATCCAAGAGCTTGAGTCTATTGGCTTTATCTGGCACTCCCATTCATCTGCGTGGCAGGAGAAGCTCAATGAGCTCAGAATCTTCAAGCAACAAAGAGGTCATTGCAACGTCCCATCACATTATCCAGAGAATCCCGCGCTATCGACTTGGGTGAAATGTCAACGTCGCCAATACAAACTTTACATGACTGGCTCGTCTTCGTCGACCATGACAATGGAACGATTCCAGCTGTTACAATCGGTGGGTTTTGTCTTTGACATTCAAAATGTCAGAAGGAGGTCAGCAGCAGCCAGTTATTAAATCCTAAAATTATGTATTTTTTGTAAGAAGATTGTGTCTCATAGCTAGTTTGGATGAGTATTATTGGTTCGTATCTACTATTTTATAATACAGCCCTCGCCCTACAATGTATTATAATAGCCTCTCTATATCGCGCGCAAAAATTAACTATTATTGTCGACCCCCTCGACTACACCTCCGGAATGTGTAATAATAATAATGCAATGATGATAAAAAATATAATATTCAGCGCACGGCAAAAATAATATGTTTGTCCAGTGTTGCGGTCTTGTTGTGTGCAGAAGATATTAGACATGACTGGAGGATTGATTTCCGACTTGAAACCGTTATCGAGATCATGAAAAGACTCAACACGAATTCCAGAGGGTCTCGATCGTCTACATCGGCGAGATTTGGTTGTTCAGTGTCCTCATGCTCGTTGAGTGTAATCGTGCTACTCTCTGTTACCTATTTGATTGCTCTCAACACGCATATGCTGCGAAAGGCATACGTACTGGATCAGGATGTGTTTTCAGCCTCCCTTGATATCCAAAGCAGCAGGGACCTAATGATTTCAAAGCGCCCGGACAGTCAAGCCACCATTGGAATAAGAAGAATACGAACCGCGACAATGGGGTCATCATCGTCAGCTAAGATTCTGCCTCACGAGAACGACCCCTCAACGACAGAACCGAACAGCTCGACAGACACAACAGAGCACTTACCAAACAATCAAACCGTTGTCTCTTCTACAATATTGATTCCTGAACATCCCGATGGTCAAATTTGGAGAAATTTAAATCTCATCTGGACTTTTCGGAATGGAACTGCCTTACCCAATATGACGGAGACCGATTTCAACCTGAGAAGGATCCATCCTCTAACTGGAACTTGTCCATGGACAGCTCAATATCGACTAAAACTGCATCCAGGATCCAATGAAACGGAAGAATATTGGCTGTTGCAATCCTTGGACAATCACAGCCGACCCAAGACCATGGGTGGTGATGAAATGTACGTCATGTACCATCACCGCAATAAAACCAAGGCAGCACCAACTGCTGTGGCTTATTCACTGGATCAAGGAGATGGGACGTATCGTCTAGACTTTCATACGACGCCTTTCACCAGACGGAAAGATATCAACTTTGTCAATATGATGGGACGCAAGGGGTCCAAACTTTTGAGAGAAGGCCGCTACCAACCCAAGGGGACTTCAGAGACTGGAAGTCGCTTCAAGATCGATGGTGGTATCTTTACGTTATTCATGTCGTATACCTGTGGTCTCGGCGAATTGCATCATCCTGCCAAAAAAGAATGGCGGACCGGAGGTGCCATCATGAGACGCTATCACACCTATGTTCCCTATCCACCGCAAATGCGAGTCTTTCAGTCACCAAATGCTGACCGTAAAATTGATTTCGACAAGTATCACAAAGTCATGATATTTGGTGATTCCAATTTGCATGGACTCTGGAGAGACAATAACCAGACCATTAAGAATCTTCACTTTATTCGGAAACCGGATTCTGCCTTGCAAATGCGATCCATGAAGCGTTTATTTCTTCCCAAAATACAATGGTTTGCCAATCTAACCATGTACGAAGATGACAATCCATTCGAAAATAGGTATGCCTTAATGATAGGATCGGCGTGTTGGGACATCGTCTTTCCTGAAAACAGTGGTCCAGAGTTTAACAATCACTTAACTGCGTTGAGGTATATGCTCAAACAACTGAAATACACATTTGGTCCGATGGGCAATGTGGATATTTATTGGCACTCTGGGCTTGCGCTTCAGCTGTACGTGGCTGGACAGGAGGGTGGATGGTTTGATCGTCGACCACTGAAGTACATGAGCTATCATCGGAGCTTTGACTTGTATAGAAAGCAAGTTGAGTTGCTGAAACATGTCGGAAACATCACGCTGTTGGACTTTATGCATGCATCATATTTGAGTGGACATCAATACATTCGTGGGGATGCCCGACACGTCATGCCGCTGCTGAACCGGATTCTGCTGACCTATTACTATCCGAGTCGACTGCAACAATGAAACTGAGAATGCTCTTGAGCTTATGGAGGTTGCCCCAATCGTTGCTAGATACTCGAAACCGATCGACGAGACAAGCTAAGTTTTCAAATGCGTCTACTGGTGTCTACCCGTTTCGGAGCAAGGATTTTTCGTTTCTTGGATAATTCCGATCGCGACTTCGGGGGGCACGTCCTGTTGATTTTCAAATCTCTACAGTAGGTTAGACGATAAACTCTGAGCTAGTATTCAATAACCATCAAAGGTAGAGTAAGACCAGAAAAAGAAATTTCGACATGTGTTTGCAACTGGTAGGCTAGTGATGGAAGCTTATAACTAAGTATTGTTTACAGCAGTGGCCAGCTTGCTTGACAAGGTGCGGATGGCTTCTTTGAGGCGTCGAAAACGAAATCTACTGATTGCAGCTGTAGGAGCCGATCGATCGTCATAGTCGACGCAGATGACCCAGACATATAAAGCTTATACTGCCGACGCTGAGACTTTACCCAAGTGGACAGTGCAGCATTCTCTGGATAGTGAGCCGGAACGTTGCAGTGGCCTCGCTGTTGCTTGAAGGCCTTTAGCTCGTTCAGCTTGTCTTCCCATGCGGAGGCGTGCGATTTCCAGACAAAGCCGAGGGATTCCAATACTTGAATACGACGAGTGGTCATCGTAGAGGTAGGGTTGTTATCGTTGAACTTCTTATATTGATACCTTTGCCTCTTGACCCATCGGGCGAGGATGGGGTCTTCTTTGCAAGAGTGAGGCACAGAGCAGTGTCCATGCTTTAGCTTGTACTGGACGAGCTTTTGGAACTGATCTTGCCACTGCGTCTCTTGATATGGACGAAAGCGAGCTGTGCTTTCTTCCTCGGAGACTTGTAAGAGGTGGCTCGTCCGTTGTCGCTTGGCGTTGAGCGGGCCCTGGTCGTTGTCGAAGAAGACGGCTTCGCAACTTCGTTTGGGTCCACCGGCATTGATGATGGGGTCCATGATGTCGATCAGGTCTTGTCGAAGTGTGGCCGCAGATGACTTGTTCAGTTGGACGAAAGGAGATTCAAGACCACTCGCATCATTTGCCGCGAACAAAGGTAAGGCATTGGGTACCGATTGAGAAGACAGCATTTGCTTGTCACTTGAAGTGCAGGGGAGAAGAGGCAAAGGCTCCATGCGTGGGTCATCAAAGGGATCCTCAAAGCACATTGCTGGCGTGGAGGAGGAAATGTAGGAAAAAGCCGAGGCTGTCATTTCAAAGGACGGTAGAGGAGGACATTGCATCAGCGACAATAGGCCCTCATCGAGAAGATCTGAATAGCTTTCGGTGTGCTTGGCAATGGAAATAAGCATTATTGCAACTCAGTTTCGGCAATTTTTTTATGTTGTGAAAAAGCTTTTGAAACTACATGCGGAGCTCTGCATATATTCCGGGAACTCTGACTGACGTCGTTTATAAATCATTGGAACACCTCGGCAGCTTCAAAACGTTTAGAGGATACCGTCACCTTTACATTTTCTTTTTTTTATATATTAAGCCCCAAAGGAATAATATACATATATAAAGAACACGCAACAGCAATTTTTTTATCTCATGTTCTTTTTCGAATACGACTACTGTAGCAATAATAAGAATTGGCTGAGCAAAAATGTTTTACAATAGGCTAGTGTTCCCACTACGAATATATTCAAACGAGTTAACGAAAAGTGTACTTTCAACTTGAACCTTCCGACACATCTCTTGCATCAGCTCGAAGGGCAGACGAACGGCGCCAACCAAAAGATATCGGGACTACTTGGAGATTCCGGAATTGCACGCGTGCGCCCGTCAAGTCGGTACCGCTCTACTAAAGCCACGCCGG